>JAQQSO010005018.1:0-12347 GCA_028658305.1 Pachyuromys duprasi | reverse complement strand
TCCCATTGGAGGACATTGCAGCCAGCCCTGAGGAGACAGGAAGAGCTGGGGTTGGATGGAAGGGGAGGAGGTCCTCCCCTGTTGGTGGACTTGGAGGGGGCGGGGAGGAGGGAGATGAGGGAGGGAGTGGGAGGGTGGGAGGGGATGAGGGAGGAGGCTAAGCCTGGGATGCAAAGTACCTAACCTGTGATTGATATAAAAATAAATTAATTAATTTAAAAAAGTTTGCAAAAAAAAAAACTTCTAGCACTTCTAATGAGAAATCTTGATAAGGAAAAGGTGAAATATACCTCATTCACTCATTCTATGTGAATGTTTAGAGAACAAGGTGACATTGAGGAACCAATATTTAATTTGGGAGAATTCACAGATTTACTCTAACGTGGGCCTGGCATTTTCCTGAGAGCTGCAAATGGAATACTCTAATATCTTTTCTTGGCATTTGGGTGATTTATTGTTCTGTTTTTGTGAACATTAAGAATACAGAATACAGATATTCTACAGGCTATAGAATACAGATTGTAGCTCTTTTCTATGAGAAGTCTCAAGTCTGCACCAGCTGCATTGTAATTGCTGGGGGTGGGGGTATTGTGAGCATTCCTCCTTGTGCCCACCTTATCCCAGCAGCATCAGTTTAAAAGGGCTTTGGGTGATGTGTTCTCTTTGTTGGACAGGGTAAGCCTCCTCTGGGAAGATGACAATTGCCAGCTGACAAGTGGCTTAGCATCTTTGAACTTTAACCTCTTCAGCCTTAGCTCAATTCAGAAGGTCACAAAGCTAATGGGCATGAATGAAGGAATGAGATGTTTCAGGGAATGGAGACTATGGAGATGGAAAGAAGATAAAAGATGGTGAAAATAATGATATGCATTATATACACATTTAAATAGTCAAAGAACAAAATTTATTATTCAAAAATTTCTCAGAATGAATGTGAAGGTTATTTGACTATTTCTCACTGAATGCCATACCAGATCCTAGGACACCATCTCAGTGAATAACCCTGTGCAGGTGAGTGGCTTAGGCAAACTCTGGTGAGCTGTGCTCATGAAGCAGTAGAGTATGTGAGACTGATGTGCTTTTCACAGCATCCCCCTTGTCATGCCCTCTGCGGCTGTGCCTCGGTTACCTACCAACCAAGTAAAGCCTTGCTCTAAATGATCTCCAAGGACCCCTTCAGCCTTAAAACGTTCAAATGTGATTCCAATTCACAGACTCATCAGACCAAACATTTGTTATCACGTACTTAACGTGCTCACCTCAGGGCCTGAGTAAGATGCATCTCACTAAAGGGCAGAACTGACCTGAAGGGGCTCCCCAATTCTTCTCCTTCATCCAAATAAAATCCAATCATAGAAATGCATCGAGGCTCTGGACAGATGCTCTGAAGCAAGGGCTTAAAAAAAACCTTTAATCTCAAGCCTTGTTTCAGCTCACTTATTCATCTCATTGCAGACGTCTGACATCTCCATCCATTTCCTAAAAATAAATATGCATGACGTTTGGACCCGAAAATTAAACTGGGAGATTTTGAGGTTGATTTTTAAATGAAGCCAGATGATAGCAAATTCAAATACTGAATATAAATGTATGTGACTGTATAATTGAATCATTTAGCACTCTCCATGCTGGAGAAAACCTTTCCATAAACAGTCCTCTCTTATAAATCCTGTCTAATTTTCTGACCATAAATCTTGATGGAGCTGGTAATCTAAATTCTGATTCATTGTTTTATCTTGAGTTGATCACGCAATATTACAAAAAATAACCAACACTTCTGGGATTGTATTAAAAGCCTTGCCTCTCAGAAAATAGCAATGAATGCCAACATTTATATACTCAGAAGGCAGATTCCAAACCCCAAAGTACTCAGCCAACTCCAGCAGAGACTTAAGATTTATGATCTCAATAACAACACATCATATTGGAATGTTAGCGGCCAGCTTATTATTTCCTGCCTGCTTGTTTATAGATTTACAAAACCCAGCAGGTTGAACAGGTTTATGGATGGCAAAGGCTGAATGACTTTGGATAAAGTAAAGTAACTTTATCAATTGATCTTTGATGATCATTTACTATGCATCTGAGATGGCCAAAAGAAGATTTCCGTGTGGTAATTAGCATAGCTACAACTGCCACTCGAAAGCACAGCAAGGGAGAGGATGTTGTGCACAGTCTCACGGAGAGTCCAGCAAGGCAGCTATGAGGCTGCAGGCATCTGACTTCAGAGTCTGAACCTGCAGTGGTTTGGGTGGTGAATGACCCCAAAGACCCATGTGTTGGAGACTTGGCCTCTGGGGTAGCACTCCTGGAAACTGATGGGGTCTTTTGGAGGTAGGGCCTACTGGGTTGTCTTTAAGCTATGGACAGGTACACACCAAAGTTCCCTTTCCTTTTCTCTTTTTGTTTCCTGTTGTGAAAGCTAACACCTTGGCTTTGCCACGTGAATTTGCAATGAGATGCTGCCTCATTACAAGCTTCAGGCGAAGGGGTCAACCAAGCATGCAGTGGAGGCTCTCAAATTGTGAGCTAAGAAAAACCTCTTTCTCTTCCTAGGCTAAGTATCTTAGGCACTTTATTATAGTGCTAAAAGGTAGACTAACATGTCATCCTTAAAACTGACACCTGTCCTAACCAAGTCTAAGTCTAAAATTTTTGTTTGTTTGTTTGGTTGGTTTGGTTTGGTTTTGGTTTTTCGAAACAGGGTTTCTCTGTGTAGCCCTGGTTGTCCTAGAACTCACTCTGTACACCAGGCTGGCTTCGATCTCAGAGCTCCACCTGCCTCTGCCTCCTGAGTGCAGAGATCAAAGGCGTGAGCCACCACTAGTATTTTATTAGGTAGGATTCGATGAGATCCTACTGCATTATCTGCATGTTATTGCATCTGTTTAAATGTTTTGCTTTTCTATGATGGTGGTGTTAGCAATGTAACTGATTTTGTTTTCTTTAACTTGTGTTCTCACTTGTGCTAGCTGGCCTTGAATCCCCAGACCGCTTTATCCCAACCCCCTCAGCAGCTGTGACTATGTGTATAATACATTGCCCAGTTTGGATTCATATTAGTAATTGTGATTTAGTTTCATTGGACTGAGGAACCTTGCTATCTTTGCTAACTATGAACACATACCTTTAGTTTGAGTTCTTGGTTCATATTACCCACAGATAAGAGCAGCCCTCGCTCTTCATCAATAGATGAAGATAGTTACAGAAAATCTCGACAAAGCAGCGTACAGAGCTGTGGAGTCCAGTTCCAACAGATACATCTACAAAACACCTCCACGTCAAAGTCTTAGGGAACACAGTGGAAGAAGGGTCCAAAGATTCTGAGAGACAAATCAGGCTCTGTGCTGTGAGACTGCATGTCCTAACAATGTCAGAAGCTCCAGCCATAAGGTCTCACCAACATGACCACCTAACATGAGCTGAGCAAGGGTGGCACCAACAAGCGTGCCAAACTTCATGGAAAAGGAGACCATGAGGCCTCATTCACCTATTAGGTTTAATTTCATCCATCTACCTGACTCCCAAACCTAATCTGATCTTACTCTTAAAGGCCAGATCCTAGTTTCTGATTGTCAGTTAGAATAGTCATCACCAGAGTCATTTTCCCACTCAGTGGATATGATGATGAAACTCTTGAAATCCCTAACTCTCCCCTGGACTGGTTTCCACATCGGACAAGGAAATAATCCCTAGGCAGACACCCAGTGATCTTTGCCTTCTCAGTTTTTTAAAACTCTATAGATGTTATTGATAAACAAGTCCAAATGAATCATTTAAAAATATTTACTTATTTTTATGTGCATCACTGTTTTGCCTGAGTTTTTGTGTGTGAGAGGATCCCTTGGACCTGGAGTTACAGCAGATGTGAGCTGCCCTGTGGGTGCTGAGAGTTGAACCCAGGTCCTCTGAAAAAGCACCCAGTGCCTCTAACCAGTGACCCATCTCTCTATCCCCTCAAGTCCAAACAATCTAATCTATCCAAATAACTCCCAGCAGTCTGCTGCTCCGGTAAACTGAAAGTTTTCTAATTTTCTTAAGCTACAATACAGTTTCGCAACATTTTATGCACAAGTCCAGGTGCAACAGATTATGTTGTGGTTGAAACTAACCTAGAGGCTCATAATCCCTGTCTTTGATAAACCCATGAAGTTATCTACAAGACAACCATGGTGTTCACAGAACACAGAACCATGCATAGGCAAACCTACAAACCCCTTTGTCTGCCTCCACCATTTCCTCTCGCCATTGTTCCACAAAGCACCTTTGTGAAATAGAGATACAGTATTTTTCTATTTTAAAAGTTTTGGCCAAGAATGGTGGTACATACTTTTAAGCCCAGTTTAGGGGGCAGTCAGAAAATCATGAGTTCAAGATTAGCCTTGGCTGCATACCAAGAGGCCAGGGCTCAGAAAACACTTGGTTGTGTGTAGCTAACCACAGAGTAAAATTGTGACTCTTTCACATGGGTGTGTACTTTTCACAACCTAGGCATCCAGCCACTGCTCACAGCTCAGTTCATACCACAGACACAATGACCTGTCTCTCTCAGACCTCAGGGGCGTGTTCAGCTTATAAACTTTGTCACTTACTTCTCTAATTCCACTACTGCCTTTCCAAATGCCATTGTTGCCCCACATAGTGGGGTCCCTCAGATAGAAGGAAGAATGCCCTCACTTCTTCCCTAAGAGCAGTGGTATACATAGGGTTCGTCATCCATTATGGATCATTGAATGACATTTATAACCATGTTTGGTAGGAATTTGTCAGCTTTTGAACTAAACTGAACTGTTACTCTTACTAAAATTTGTGTACTAGTAGTCTACTTTTCTTTCTGAAAAGCAACTTGGGTTACAGGTTTTGGTTCATCATCTAAGGAAAGCCAGGGCAAGAACTCATGAAAGAACCTGGCAACAGGAACTGAGGCAAAGGCCATGGAGAAATTCTACTTGCTGTCTATTGACTAGGCTTATATTCAGCTACTTTTCTGATATAGCCCAAGCCTACTTGCCTAAGGAATGTTCCACGCGTAATGGGCTGGGCCTTCCAATACCAATCAGCAGTCAAAAAAAAAAATGCTCATAGATATGCTCACAGGACATCCTGACAGAAGCAATTCCACAACTGAAGTTCTCTTTTTCAAAGGACAACAAAGATTAGCCATAACAATTAGAAAATACTGTCCAACCTTCAAGTAAGGCATTTCAATTTATAGAGCATGGATCATTCATTTCCATAGGGGCTATCAATATGGAGCTGTTTTAAGATCCGTTCTATTCTATGTCTTGTATTACTGAAGCCATATAAAAAAAAATTAGGTGAGTTTTATTGCTTAAAATATGCTAAAACATCAATTTATCAGCAGCAAAACATCAATCTGTAATTAAGCAACTAAATTTTACAGGCAATTAATGCTAAGGTATGGAAGTATGCTCTAGGATTTTTATAATAAACCTATGGAAAAAGATCATCTCAAATTAGATTTGAAAGGCAGGGCTGATTTACATAAGGGGAGGAAAGGGGAAGTTTCAAGCCAAAGAAATAAAGCAAGCAAAACACAAAAGGTGAAAACAATCTGGTCTACGACTACAGAAGAAAGAGATTAAACCAGAATGTTAAGGTAACTGAAAGCATGCCAAATCCAGAAATCATTTCAAGTTTCTT
Organism: Pachyuromys duprasi; assembly: GCA_028658305.1. Classification (NCBI taxonomy): domain Eukaryota; kingdom Metazoa; phylum Chordata; class Mammalia; order Rodentia; family Muridae; genus Pachyuromys; species Pachyuromys duprasi. The sequence continues at coordinate 6,683 of JAQQSO010005018.1, read as the reverse complement.
AATACACCATAGAACATCATAGAAGGTTTTGCTGTGCATCCTTTTATTCATTAATTTCTATAAAAAGGACATGAAACTTATATTGAAGAAAAGACAGTTAAGAAATTGAAGCCAGGGAATCTGGGTGGAAAAGCAAAGCCAGCAGAGAATGGGGGTGTGATGGATGATTAGCCTGGCCCAGGCCAGCAGCTGTGGTGTAAGAGATGTAGAGTGTAAAGGATATACTAGTAGAGTTTTTGAGCATCTTGGTTTCATCAATAGAAAAAAATTAGCAACACTCAATGACTATAGAATTATCATCTTGAGTAATACCATAATAATGCTGTTTTGACAGACACTGGATCTAACTTGAGTGATGAAAAATAGTCTTTTTCTTTAAAAAAAAGAGTCAAAATTGAAGAGCCCTCTTAACTGAGTTTCTCAGGAAAACAGAGCTGGGTGATTAAGGCATGGATACATTGTTTGAGGAGGTGGAGATACAGTTATGAAGGGAGAAAAATGTTCAGTGAAGCAGAGAGTTACCTAGGACAGGAGGACAGACTGCTAAACTCAGCTAAAGGACTTTCTACACAGGCTTTCAGAGCAATGAGGCTTCATATTAATATATGTTCAAGAAGAGGAAAACACAATGTGGCTGGGCTCCCATTTGAGTCCTGTTCCTCCTCACCTAAAATTACCCTGTGGGGTGCTAATCCTCCTCTTCACCTAGACTTTGGATTTCAGAGCCATCCAGAGGTGATGAGATGAGGAGGCCTGGAACCCCAGGACATGCTTGGTCAGCCAACAGCAGCATCCAGTGGGGTGAGGGGTACCAGCAACCCAGGAAGGAGACCCCTGTCTATGGTGTTATACTAAAAGAACTGGGTGAGGAAAGATATGGCTCAGACAGGCTGTGCTATAACATGTGTCTCTGGTGGAGAAATGGCTCCTCCAGGGAGTGCTGCAGACAACTAAACATGCCAGATAAAGACACAGAGAGACTTTGAAATAGAAGACATGGAGTCAGAGCTTACAGATGGTCCCATCCTGACCAACTGCATTGCTTGAACATATATAAATATGAAGAATGAGCACGTAACAGAAAAAGAAAACATGTGAGAATAGCATTGGGCATAAGGAACAAAGGCAGAAAGGGAAGAAATACAATGTGGTCCCACTGAAAATTAAAAGGAAAATCAATCTTTAGATCCAGAGCTGCGACATGTTCAGGCTGAAGTGCTCCAGTAAGTAAGAGAACAGATGAGAGTGGTATATCCCTTCTCACAGCTCTGGAAGCTTGAGGAATCCAGGACCAAGGGTCTAGAAGATCTGGTGTCTGGTGAAAGTGGGTCCTGGTCTCTGGTTCTCCTCATGTGGAAGCTCTAAGGCATCTCATACTTCTTCCCCTGGGGCATTCATCTTGTTCTGAGCACTGTTCTCATACCCTAACCTCCCTAAGTTATTGGCCTATAATATACCACCTTGTGGGTCAAGACTTCAAGAAGAGAACAAAGTGGCAGGGGAGCAAAAGCATCCAGCCATGCCTTTTAAAGGTGTCTTGTGTAATAGAGCTGGGAGTGAAGATAGTTTCAATGTGGTAGCTATGAACTCATATTCAACATGGCAGAGTGGTCCAAAGGAATAGGAGTAGGTAGGAAATTGAACCTAGCATGGGGCTAATCATTTTATTTAATGCAATAGCATATTTTTATGTTTGAAAACTAGGCATGGAATCAAACGTTTCTTTGTGATCCAAAAGTCTATGATTATGGTGTTAGCAGCTTTGGGATCTATACTAAAGTTCTAGAGGTGCCAGTGGGCTGGCTGATGGGGTCAGCCGTGCTCAGGGGCCAGGGATGTGTGCAGCATTGGTGTTCCCTGTCTTGGGAGAGTTATTGCTGATGCTGTGCATTCAAGAGCATCCTGTTACATGGAATTACTGATAGTGAGGTATCAATGGAAGAATAGAAACAAAGTAAGTATAGGAAATACAAGAAGACCATAACTTGAGAAGAAAACATGGCCCAAAAGGATGTCCAGAGGGTCATCTGTACAGAAACTGGGCAACTCAGTCCATAGAGGCAAATAAATAAATTCTTGAAATCAAAGCTTTCATGCTATGTTTACAAAATTGGGAGGGAATTAAAGACAGGATCCAGCTGGCACTGGTCTCTGAGAGATGAGCAGGTAGAAGTATGAACTTTAAGATCAAGCTGCCTGGGCCTTAAAGCCAGCTACTTGCCGTTGACCATTTTAAATAGTTGTTCACTTTACAAAGAAGTGTGTGACCCCCTTTTCAAGTTTCACACTTAGAAACTGTCTTACTTATAGAATCCATCCCATAGTGAGTAAAAGTGGGTGTCAGGTGATGTCGTGTTTAGCAGACCGTCAAACATATAACAAAGTTGATTACAGCCTGTGTTTTTAACATGTCTCAAACCACATTTAAGATGGATTTAATGCTATTTCTCACCATATCATGCTCTTTCTGACATCTATCCAGAAATCTAGGCATCTAAAAGTCATCCTAATCTGCAGTTTTCAGCTGTTCTCTTACTGTGATAACTAGTTGCTCTGTGATTTACCTATAGGCACTACACCACCATCTACCTATTGTTCCAAGCCATTCTTCAGGCTGGAGCTCCTAGGCAGTGCCAAGGACAGGATGCCAATGCCAAAGAACACACTGCAGAACACAGAGTGGCTGTAGCACTCCACACAGAGCAGGGTATGTGTTTCACATTTCTGTACCAAACAACATTTATTTTTGCCTGACCATCTTACATGTCATTTTACTGATTACCACCTATAAGAGAAACATTCTACAAATACACTTATCCATGTGCATTTTCTTCACTGGTATATCAGCATTATGTCATAAATATTTTACAGATCCCATTTTCCAGGTACATTCCAGTGCCTCATATTTCATTCTACTACCGTATTTCTGCTATTGAGGAGGACACACTGTTGGTCTTTTTCATCGGTATGTACTCTCAAATCCCATTTTCTTTCACAGAAGCACAACATAAACCTTATCCTTCTGTTTCTGTCCTGGGGTGTGGACAACTCCAGGAATGAACACTCCCATAGTCCTTCATAGAAACCTTAGACAAAGCAGATCTGCATAAGGCTTCACGGAGTTCTCAGGGTGATTATCAAGATAATTCTGAGAACTGAATGAACTCCAAGGCCTGCTTGTTTTCCCATGTCCCTCTTTTCTTCTATCTTCAGCCACTCCTCTGATTCTAACCACCTTTCACTTTTATTTTTTCCTTTTAACTTTATTTATCTAGTTGCTCACTTTACATCTCAACCGGAGTCCAAGTCCTCATCTCCTCCTGATCCCATCTTCCCTCCCTCTTCCTTTCTTTCCCCCTCCCCTGCCTCTCTGGAAGGGGGGGGGGCACTTCAAGCAGCCTCAGGATTGAATACATCCCCTTCTACAGTGGCCTGGCCAGCCAGCCTCACCATGGGGAAGTGATTAAAAAGCATGCAGCAGAGTCTCTTGGTGTAACTCTAGCCAAGCAAGTGGAAGATCTGTATGATAAGAACTTCAAGTCTCCAAAGAAAGAAATTGAAAAAGATAACTGAAGATGAAAAGAAATTATGAAGATATCAGAAGATGGAAAGAGGTCTAGTGCTCACACATCAGTAGCATTAACATAGTAAAAATGGACTTCTTACCAAAAGCAATCTATAGATTCAATGCAATTCCCATCAAATTACCAACATGATTCTTTGCAGACTTTAAAATAACAATTCTCAGCTTCATTTGGCAAAAAAAAAAAAAAAAAAAAAACAGAATAGCTAAAACAATCCTATACAATAAAAGAACTTCTGGAGGTATCTCATCCCTGACTTCAAGCTGTACTACAGAGCAATAGTAATAAAAACTGCATGGTATTGGAATAGAAACAACTGGTTGATCAATGGAACAGAATTGAAGACCCAGAAATAAACCCACACACCTACAGATACCTGATTTTTGACAAAGAAGCCAAAACCATACAATGGAAAAAAGATAGCATCTTGAATAAATGGTGCTGATCTAACTGGATGTGTACATGTAGAAAAATGCAAATAGATCCACATTTATCACCTTGCCCAAAATTGAATCCCAAGTGGATTAAAGACCTCAACATATAACCAGACACACTAAATCTGTTAGAAGAAAAAATGCAGAAGAGCCTCGAACTCATTGACACAGAGGACAACTTCCTGAACAGAACACTAACAGCACAGGCTCTAAGATCAACAATTAATAAATGGTACCACTTTTCACTCTCTTAAAAGCACAACTTCCCCTAAGTTAAGGAGCCTGTCTCCCTTAGGACTCTGTTGCTGCAGTAAACACCATGACTAAAAGCAACTTGAAAGTGGAAACTTTCTTGACTGAAAAGTCTGATCATAGCCCATCCTTGGGAGAAGCCAAGGTGGAAGGAACTGAAATGGAGGCTGTGAAGGAACGCAGCTTACCGCTTGCTGCTTTACCCACCCTGCATTCTTATACTTCCCAGAATCAGAGGCAGAATTGGCCGCAGTAAACTGGGCCCTCCTCTGTACATTACCAGTCAAGAGAATTCCGCACAGACTCGCAATCTGATGCAGGCATTTTCTCAGGTGATGGTCCTCTTTCAGTCTGACTCTACCTTGTGCTGGGCTGACAAGAATTAACCATGATGGGGACATTGCATGTCCAGATCTCTCTCTGAAAAGAGAATGCCTTACTGCTGCTCTGTGCAGTCAACTGTTCATTTCACCTCAGCAAAGGAAACACTTGCTCATCAAGGATGACTTCCTCTGTTCTGTGGTTCTTGTCATGCTCCAGCCCTTCAGCTGAGTGTGTACGCCTGCTTCTCCCCTGTACCCACAACACCTAACATTATACTTGGCGCTTGAGAGAAAACTGAACCCTAAGATCCAGCAAGCCCTGGGCCATGCCATGTGCCTTAATTATGTGGCCCGACACTCTCTGCAGGTGGCACCCCCAAATTCCAGGTGGGCTTATCTGTGAAAAGTTGCCATGACTGAGGAATAGTGTCATTTTGCTGAACTTTCTAAGTATGGAAGACATTGAGCAGCTTTTCATGGACTAGCAATCAATCCTTATCAACCCTATATGACAAAACCATTTCATTTTGTATAAAAGCTCCTACTCTTTGGCAAAATATCTTCATATTTTGTATAAATTGTATCCATGTATTTGTTTTATTAAGAATATTGCCACATACATCTTATTAAACTGCTGTACAGTTCTTACAGCCTTCACTTTATATAACAGCATAGGTTCTTCCGAAATACTTACTGAGGTAAAACAAAAACAAAAACAAACCAAAAAAACAGCAAAGTGAAAGTTCAGTCAGTTTATATAAAAAATATTGGACAAGAAAATGAGGTAGAGATGGGGGGGAAGCAGGGTCCCATCAATATGCAATGTGAATTATGCTGTCACAGTTTATTATAATGTGTATATGTAACTGAGCTCCATCTGCTAAAGGCATCAACTTCTCTAGCAGATAAAAATCACAGAAAATGAGGCCTATCTATATGATCATACACGCGTTTACTTTAATAGTTTTGTTCATATTTTAATTATTTTCTATAACATATAATACATGACAATGAGTGACATTTTTACTGGTACATGTATTCATTGTGGTGCCTACTTTATTTCAGAGAACACTGCAGCTTTCAGATAAAAAAAGCTTACTGTACAGCAGTATGTTGTGTTATTCTGGTACATCCTTACACTTCTCCTGTCTCTTGATTGCATCATTTCCTCTTGTGTTTGATTTAATCTTATGTTTCTGTAAGTTTTTCTATAACATTCACATAATGCTAAAATTTCCTACCAATGCATTTTTCAAGCTGTAACCCCTTCTTCTTCTTTTTTTTTTAGAGAATCTTATTTATTAGTATTTTATCCGTGGATTGACTTTGGATTCTAGAGCATACTATATAGGGATCTCTACTATTAAGCCACATTTCTCTTCCTAAGGTCTTTTTTTTTAATGTAATTTATTTATTTTTATATTAATCACAGGTTAGGTACTTTGTATCCCAGGTGTATCCCCCTCCCTCATTCTCTCCCACTCTCCCCATCCCTCCTTCATCTCCTCCCTGCCTCCTCTCCAAGTCCACTGATGGAGGAGGACCTCCTCCCCTTCTATCCGACCCTAGTTTATCTTGTCTCTTCAGGGTTGGCTGCAATATTCCTCTTCTGGGATCTAGCTAGGCTTTTTCTCCCAGGCGTGTGTGGGGGACAGTCAAAGAGCCAGCCATTGAGTTCATGACAGAAATAGTCCCTGTTCCCCTTACTAGGTTCTCCAGTTGGATACTGAGCTACCATGGGCTACATCTGAGTGGGGATTCTAGGTTATATCCATACATGGTCCTTGGTTGGAGAAACAGTCTCATAAAAGACCCCTGTGCCCTGATCTATTTGGTCTTTGTGGAGCTCTTGTTCTCCCCAAGTCTTACTAACTGCCCCTATTTTCATGATTATTTCTAGCCCTCTGCCGAAGGCTTGGTTGTGAGTCTTAATATCTGCTTTGATACATTGCTATATTGATTCTTTCAGAGGCCCTCTTTGGTAGGCTCCTGTCCTGTTGCTTGTTTTCTCCTACATTCAATGTCCATCCCATTTGTCCATCTAAATGAGCATTGATCATACCAACCAGAGTCCTCCTTCTTGTTTATCT
>JAQQSO010005017.1:0-12347 GCA_028658305.1 Pachyuromys duprasi | reverse complement strand
TGTTCTATGTTTGAGCAGGTGAAAGGCATCTGTCAACTTTAGAAGTCCATTTGTACTGCATAACCGAACTGTAATATAAACTTCTACCCATGTCACATGAAAGGGTGGCATGTAATAATGAGTAGCCAAAAAGATATTTAGAGACACTCACATCTCAGACATCTCCTGAGCTGTTCTACCTAGGTTCTTTGTTCTTCTGGGTCTCTTCTTCCATCTCCATAGACAAAACTTTCAGGGATTCTTTCCTGGACAAGTCTAATTTTTATTAATTTTGAAGGCGTCTACAGCTTTTCGCTTCCTGTTGAAACAAGAGCGAAACCTCTTTCCCATAACATGTTTTGATTTCCATTCTGATGTTCACGCATCCTTAAAGCATATAGGTTGATTTAATTTCTCTGTTCTTTCTAAAATCCAGTGCTTTTCAGCAGCTGTGCTACCTGTCTCATTGACAGTTAACATTTTTTGAAGTCAATAAAGTGTCATTTAATTTAACCTATCTCTGGGAGACCTTATATCACCCTTTTATTTTATGAGCAGTTACTTTAAGGTGCACTTGGATCTTTTTATAATTGCTTGACATATATACCAGGAACATGTTTTATGTTATTACTGGATACATATGCCAAAGCATTATCAGTTTTAATCTGTAAAGGTGTTCCCATGACAGCCATTACTTCTAATAAATGTGTAATAACAGAATCAGTCTTTTGAGAACTCAAGGCAGAAGCCTATTGAAATCCAATTGTATTATGTACATATTTTAATTCTCCAAACTCTGCAAAATGAAACATATCCATCTGCCAAATTTTATTTCTTTTTTTTTAGATTTTTATTTTTTATTATGTATACAATATTTTGTCTGTATGTAGCCTGCACAGCAGAAGAGGGCACCAGATCTCATTATAGATGGTTGTGAGCCACCATGTGGTTGCTGGGAATTGAACTCCGGACCTTTAGAAGAGCAGACAGTGCTCTTAACCTCTGAGCTATCTCTCCAGCCCCAAATTTTATTTCTTTGTGTACTTTTAGGGTTATTTTCTGCAGGAAATGGAACTTGATTATATAAAAGAAGCAGATTTTTAAAATAACTTTCTTGGCTTATTGCCAGGCTATAAGTTTTATTTATTTATTTAAACCTCTAATATTAACATGATATTTTTTATGAAAATTTGAAGCTTGTAATTATAGTTGTTTAAACAACAAAGTTAATATTGAATCATCTGGAATAAGCTTATAGTTTCTATATGTAAAACCACCTTGTTTGCATGTTGACAGTCAATAACTATATTAAGAGAGTTGGGAAAATCTAATAGAACCGTGAGAACAGCATATAGTTCTGATCTTTGAACTGAATCATATGGACTTTGAATTACTGATATCTCACAATTTATAACCTGTAATTCCTGATTTATTGGCATCTGTATAAAAAGGTAGGTGCTTAGAAATTGGCGTTTCTCTCATTCTTTATAATGGGTGACTAATACATTTGGGAGGTTTTTTTATTTTTATTTTTTATTTTTATCTCAATCACAGGTTAGGTACTTTGAATCCCAGGCGTAGCCCCCTCCCCCATTCCCTCCTACCCTCCCACTCCCTCCCTCATCTCCTTCTTCTCTGCCCCCTCCAAGTCCACCAACAGGGGAGGACCTCCTTCCCTTCCATCCAACTCCAGCTTATCCTGTCTCCTCAGGGCTGGCTGCAAAGTCCTCCCCTGGGATCTAGCCAGTCTGTCACCACCCCGGCTTATATGGGGGAGGGTCAAAGAGTCAGCCATCAAGATCATGACTGAAACAGTCCCTGTTTCCCTGAATAGGGTCTTCAGCCCTACACCAAGTTATCATGGGCCACATTTGGGAGTTTAAACAGCATTGGTTTAGTATTTTATATCTTGATTGTATTTGGTTTTATGTTAGAGGTTTAGCTCACCCTAGATGGTTTTTCTGCCATGAAGGGACCATTGATAATGAGTTACTCCCTCTATAATGAGTTGTTCCTGGCTATCCTGGACCACTGTGCTATTTCACGCTTCAGGAGCAAAACACTGTCATTCTTGGAATTCAGGTGTTGCTGTTCTGGGTAAGTAGTTCCTTAGCAGAAAGATCTGACAGTCAGCCTGTACTTGTTGTCTGTCTGGAGGACTTAACTCAGCACAGCTGTGTCCATGGTGTCGGAGACTCCTTTAGCTCCACCATCCACACCTGGCCTGGGGAGGGGCCCACCCTATTGTCGCCAGCTGTTCTCTTCCACCGGCCCACCTTTGCCTTTTGTTTGGTGTCCCAGCCATGGCTCACACTTTTGCAGTGCGGAATTCCAATCAGGCCTGGGGAAAGCCTAAGAGAGTGTGCTTGGGCTTGTGCAGGCAAGCAGCTCTTTCTCCTTCGCATATGCGCACACCAGGCTGTGTGCCACCACTGCCTGGCAGGGGGAGGGAAGGAGGCAGCCGCTTCTGTAGGAGGGGCTCGCTTGCCACTTGCCTGTTTGTCGAGGCAGGCACAGGGCTGGGCAGCCTGCTGGCAGGTTCAGGGATGGGATCTTGTGAGGCAGAGAGCAGGGTGATTCTGCCCCAAGCTTAAAGCAAGCTGAGGAGAACTTGACCATAATGCCCCTCTGGCTGTGCTGCTTGTTGAGCTCCTGTAGAGAAAAATTTCTGTTTAAAGTGTCCATCTGACTTTGGAGGAGGGACTGGGCGGGTGGACATTAACTGGAAATGTCTGAAATTCTGGGTTTATACTGGAGTGAGTCAGTAAAGAGTCAGCAATAGCCAGAAGCTTAGGCGGTGTTTTTTCTCTGCCTCCACATCACGGATTCATGGATATTACAAAGTTGTTGTGTTATAGAGGATTGGGAGGGGTGCAGGGGGAGGAAGCTAAGGCGTTATGCGGCATTCCCTGTTTTGGAGCAAGGGGGAAAACAATTAGGGGCTCAAGCTGCCCCACTGGCCCCTTCTCCTGTGTAGCAGACTGCTGGGGAGTGCAGGCTCTCTGGGCAGGGGGAGCAAGAGCAGAGGACTCAGTAGAGGCTTGCTTTTTGGTGAGATTTATGACATGCTTATTTTAAAGATTTATTTATTTTATGTATATGAGTGCTCTATCTGCATTTACATCTGCCAGAAGAAGGAATCAGTTCACACTATAGATGGTTTGTGAGCCACCACGTGGTTGCCAGGAATTGAACTCATGACCTTTGGAAGGGCAGACAGCGCTCTTAACCGCTGAGCCATCTCTCCAGCCCCTGACATGGGTTTTAAGAGGGCCTATATTTCCCTAATCTGAGGGTTTTGTTGTTGTTGTGTTTTTGTTTTGTTTATGTGATGTGGTATTTCCCATGATAGAAAAGGAAAGGAAACACCAGGGCCAGAGAAGAATTTTCCTGGGGGCCACGCAGCTCCACAGAGCATTTCCCAAAGTCTCAGACATAAACCTGACTGCAATTTTCAGAAAAAAACATAACTACCTTAAATGACTTTTAACTGGTCATTGTGTAAGCTAGTTTTTTTTCCTTTTTTTAAGAAGAAAAGCGATAAGAGGTTACTGCTGACACCCCTACTGGCTGTTGGGGTTCAGACAGAGGTTTCAGAGCCTTCTACCAACATCAAAGAATATCCCTGACCACAAGGTGTCAGTTGCTCTGAACCGAAGCTCAAGTCATAAACAAAGAAGAGAAAGACAGACTGACAGGCCTCAGTGTGGGAGCCTTAGAACCCTTGAGCTAATATCAGTAGGCCAGGGGTGGTCACCTATCATGTAACTGCCTGTCACGTGATCCTCCCCAAGATCCTGTTACTTCTATAGGCTTTGGCTCACTGGGCTGGGCTGGAGGGAGGGAAGCTTTGCTGGGCAGGGGAGAGTACAGTACAGGGTCTAGGTGAGGGACAAATAGAATGTGTAGGTCAAGAACACACATGGGAACAGCTTCAGAGTACTTGTTCAATTTAGTGAGTGGGTGGCTGGGGCATACTTATGACCCTCGGGAAGTGGCCAGGGTCTCTGGGGCAAGGTTTGTGTGCGCAGATATGTAGTATTGGCGAGGGCAGGGGTGCTGCGGATGTTTCGTCTGCATACTGCATACTGCTAGAGGGTCCAGGGAAAACCTTGTAAGATCAGACAAGGGGGAAAGCCTGATAACTGTCAGGGTAATCAGTTCCTACTGGGGTTGATGGTATAGGAGCTGGCTTTTTGGCTGGTTGGGAGGAGGGAGGTAGCCAATGCCTGCTGTCCTCATGTTAGAAGTTTCCTGGGTTGAAACTTCCTCAACCCTTTCTCTGTAGCCCTGGGCCTTTATGGTCCCACAACACAAACCATTCTTTTGGGTATTCCATAGAAATATTGACACCTAGGTTGAAATGTCCACTGGTTTCCCCTCCTATGGAAAACCTGGGAGATGAATAATTTTGACCACTAATTTGGGTCTGTACTAAGTTGAGAGGATCTAGTTAACCTCTTGTTAAACTGCCATCTTTCTTCTACTGCTGGCCAGTCACTTAGCACTTGAACAGAGGTTAAAAATAGAATTAAGCATATGAGACGTCAGAATACTTACTTAATGTACAGCCTAAGTTCTTTCCCAAGGAAGAGCAGGAAGAGCAGGGAGTTTGCATCTACTTTCTTGGCACTGAAAGAGAGTGTGAGGCTATGGTGACTGTGCACACACTCAAATACAGTGTTTATTCTAGCTATCTACAAAGCATTTCGAGGATGCTAGCTCCCTCACAGGCTCTGGAGCAAGTGAGATGAAAGCTCTGGATGACCTCAGGGAACATCCAGGACACTGGGTGTGAAACCCAAGCCTTTCCCTTCCCAGATGTGCTGGAAGTTAGGGTTTCCTTTTGAGCCTATGTGGCATGCCTGGAATGGGTTGAGATGGTGTCTTCATTACTAGCTTCCATGTGCTTGATCCATCCTGGACACAGAAATTCCCAGGCAGTTTGGGAATTTCTCACAAAAGGTATTTACAAGTGTGTGGTGGGGTGGTGTATTCAACTAGGAAGAAGGATCTAGGGCTTTATTTCCTACTGTCCTTCCAGCGTTATCCTCTCCATCATATTTTCTGCACTCTTCCACAAAGCTGAAATTTTCAGTGAGTTCATGTGGTATGACAAACTGAAAGGGAAAATACAATAAAGATGTTCATTGCTGTGATTTTGTTATTTGAAAATTCATCCCAAATAGAAAACACCATGTTTATAAAAAGTTCATGTGTATCAGGGATGTCAGTGAACACATTTTCTTCCAGTGGTAGCAAACAGTTCTTCGGTGCCATAAAGTGAGAAGGACAAATATTATGACTTTAGTAGGTCGGTGAGGAAATAGAGAACAGAATTCAAACTGACTTGAATTCAAAAGCCTGCTGTCAACTCCAAACAGGTGTTTCTTTTATGGCTTACTGAATAAAAATACTTCTTATTCATCACAAGTCTACAAGTTTCATGTTTAGTCTTTAACTCTAAAATTTGCTTCAAGACCTGGCACAGGGTAAAGAAAGCACAGAGGCAAGGTTTCATAGTGCTGTTTAGTAGTGTTTCTGGAAAGAGATTAATAACAGTTTAGCTTGGAGTTTCTACCTTATGCCAGAGAACACCTTTGCATGGAAGGGATGAAAAACTTTTCTTTGTGACCAAAAGAAATAAAATATGGACACAGTATTGGAACTTGGGGCCATTTATTTCTTCTTTCTTATTTCCTCAATTCATATTCTCAAGCAACGGAACGTTGGTCACAAAGGAACTGAAGACCTTTTGAAAATGGGGAGATGTCTCAGTCAGTAAAATGTCTTCCTTGCCAATATAAGGATTTGAGTTTATATCCTAAGTATCCAAATGAGAGCTGAGCATCGTGGCACATGTCTGTGACACCCGTGTTGAAGTCATAGACGTGAGGAGAGACAAGTAGATCCCTGGAGCTCATTAGCAATCCAACCTAGGTGAACTAATGGACTCTACATCAGAAAGAGACCATGCATATAACTGGTTCCTCTTGCTCTTCTGGTTCTACAAGGGAATCCAAGCTCATCTATGAGGGTCATGCAGCCTAGATGGCTGAATTCTATCCAAAAATAGGTACCATGTGGTTTGAGCTTAGTGGAAAGAGCAAGAAAAACTTCTGCATTCCAGGCCCCAGGTGCTGCAAGCTTGCTATCCTAAAAACAGGTAACAGAAGAGCTGGGGAATACCTTGTCTTGGCCATGTATCTACCAGTTACATGAAAAACAGCAAGGGAAAGCAGGCGTCCTTTACATCACCTTCCCAATGACAATAGTTTCTCTTTTAGTCCCTAGGGTCATAGTGCTGGCAAGACAGACTTTAAAAAAAAAACACAAATGCTAATTGCATTTCCTCTCTTTTAAAATAAACTGTTCTTGGCAGGTAGGTAGTATAGCCTGTGTCTACTCCAACAGTTCCCGTCCAACATAATCCAGAGGAAAGATCAATAGGCTGCAGCATGGCTTCAAATGAAATGGGCCAGTTACCAAATCCTTGTAACACATTGATTTGTGAGTTATTTATTCAAGTTCACTGAAGAAGCAATTTACAAATCACCTTTCACCGACTTGATTCAGCACTCTGAAGTAAATAAATACGGTCTCTCTGCTGGGCTTTTAGTGAAATGTCATTTTGGCCTAAATAGACGAAGCTAAATTTAAGGTATAAATCTAACTCTATTTTACTATTTCTGGACCTACTTTGTCATCCTGTTGTTCCTTAGATCAGTGTGAAGGCTAGAGGTACATTAGTAAAACAAAAGAGAAAGAAAGGGCTTCAACAGCTTTTTGACACAAAAATAAATTTCAAACAAACAATCTAGCTTTAATGTTTAGGTCATCAGCTTTGTTTTCTGAAGCAGTTAATTAATAAGAAATGTCCAAACATAGAAGTTTTTCTTACTTTTATTCATTCCAAAATTTGACCATGAAATAAAAGCACACTGTCTCATACTGGCTCAAAATTAAAAATCAGCAGATTTTTCACAACAGTACCTTCTTTATTTTTCTATATTCAAAAGTAATTACTCACTGCATATACTGATATATATCATGGTCTATGCAGATTTTGGAAATACCTCATCTACCTTATCAAAAGAGATAGTATTTATATGCTCTGGTGCTCAAAGATATAAAAGACACAATTCCAGAGAAACTACATTCAAGTGATGTTCTGTTGTTAAAGGAATCACCACACAGCAAGATAGCGAGGAGAAATTATCTTGTATTTATCAAGTAATTAACTATTTAGAAAATTAATCAACTGGAAGAATCAGAGGTTAAAGATATGAAAGGAAGTCATGGTTGGTTATACAAAAATAACAAATTGACCTAAAGGTTAATCAGTGAAAATTATTCCCAGAAAACCTCCTGTTCCATGAATTTATAAAACCAGATTATACGGCACATAAATGCCTTATGAATTATTCCCACATGTTTCCTTGTATTTCTCCCATGTTGAAGCAGAACATAATAAGAAACCCCAGAGTGCCGTGTACAACTCTCAAAAGTTATTTGAAAATTACAGTGATTTCAATAATTTTGATCACAGTAATAATTGGTTTTTTCCTAGTTGGAATAAATCCAGTTTTTGAAAAATATTGACAGTAAGGAAGATAGGTTCAGGGTTATAGACCAACACAACTATACTATTGTTTTTTTTAATTTTCTTCTCCTTTATTTATTCTATTCACTTTACAAAGAAGACAAATCATAAGAAGGACCCAAGTGAGGCTGCATAAATCTCACTCAGAAGGGGAGATAGAACAGACAGAGGTAGTGGCTGAAGAGAGAGAACAAGGTAGGAGAGGGGGCAGATCAGATCTGGGGAGAGCAAGGGCAAGAGGACAGAAGGCCTGTAGAGAAAAGAGAAAGTGAGGGTGAGGACATCTTGGTGACAAGCTGGAGACCTAAGGCAGGGTGGGCTCCTGGGAGGACATGAGGAGGACTCAAGCAGAGACTCCTAGTAACAACACAACTCTACTTAAAGAGAATGGAGATGCAAAGCCAAGGTCAGATTTCACTGATCGTTTTTTTTCCTCAGGCTTGTGGGTACAAACATGTCCATCTTCTTTTACACATGAAACAAAAACCTGGAAACTAGAGAAACAGAAAGGAGGCTGGAAAATGTTAAACTGTGTGAGCACGCTAGTATCTTGGTGATGGATAAGGGTTGGATAAAGTGCTTTGCCTTGGACCTAAAAAGAATGTTGCCAGCAAAAGATGTTTAAAATGTCCCTGTCATCCTCCCTGTTTGAAAACATCAATGTGCTTTCAGGATGCTGAGCAGGCAGCAGGAACGCATTGGTCAAGGAGAGCACAAAGACTCAGAGCCAGAGAAGCAGTAGCAGGAAGCCTTTCCCAGCAAGAGCGCCCGCCAGGCTCTCTGAGGACAAAACAAGCCTGAAAATCTACCAATGACTGTTGTGTGCCTGAAACTGCCCACTGTATGGCTCCATAAACAAAGAAGATATTCAACTGCAGGGACCTGGGAACAAAAGTGTAAGCATTGTGGCACAAGAAAAATGTCTCATTCCTTAAGAAGTGTTTTCTCCTAAACAGAATGTTTGTGAAGAGATTTGAGGACATTAGCTATTCCCCAGCAAACAGGAAATGGAATCTACTGACAATGATAGCCAACATAATAAATAGCTTTAAATTGGTCTAATAATATCATATGAAACTGGAGGGATGCCAGCAGGTAAGGGTGCTTGCTGCTATGCAGAGTCTGAGCTGGTTCCCAGCACCCACATTAGGCAGTTAAATTCAAAAGGGGTTTAGCTTCACCTCCTAAAGATCCGAAGTCGTCTTTGGCCTCCATAGGCAACTACTGCATGTATAGATGTATGCTGTCATTTGTGAGCATACACACACGTATAAAGATAAACAAAAATAATTAAGGTATCAACTGGATTGAGATCGTATTTTAGTGTACTGGAGCTGGTAAATAAAAAAAAAAATCTACTTACTGTTTTCACAAAATCCTGGTCTAAAAAGTCATGCTAGGTACTATGATAACTACATTGCTGAAATAAATGAAAGTGGGGTGTTGAGTTAGACTTTCCTTGTGTGTGATAGGCAACCTAATCTCTACCTTTAAAGAGAGAGAGGGAGAATTAATTGTAAAGGTTTCACGTTCATATTTTACTCTTTGCTGAAATAAGTCACAATCATAATTGCATAGCCCATATGAAGCTCATTACATAAGCTTGAATTACCAACAGAATTCTATGATTTTTTAACAACATATATCAATTTCAAACCTCTCAGGAAAGAAGAAACATATTCAGTGGAGTTTGATTTTTACATTATTTCCTCTTAAGGTTGTATCAAAGCACCAGAATGCTTTTATATTCCTAATCTATAAAAGACGAGAAGAGAGATATAGATTCATGAATTCTTGAATAACCTGGGTCCAGGATAAAGGCTAACCGTGTAATAACCATAAGCTCTGTTCCTGGAGGTATAGGTAATTATACACAGCTCTGTGTGGCCCCTGATACCCACAGACAGTTCACAGCACTTCTCTTGCGTTCTGGCATTATCCCTGGGCTTAGTTTATAAAATGAACAAGGGTGTGCTTTCTCTAATGCCCATGCCCGTGCCCTATTTCTATCTTCTTTTACCTACCTCACCTTTCTATTACCATCCTCGAGGGAACTTTCTGCTGACTAGAAATTGGTCAGAGGTGATTCTACATACATCTTCTTGCTCCTCCCAAACACTTAGTCAAATCTTTGAAGGACCTTTTCCCATCTCCTAATGGCTGGATGTCTCATGAGGTTTCAGTTCCCTCTTCATTGTCACATCTGTCTCACAAGTATCTAAACAACAAGGTACGGCAATGAAAAACTTCCCCTCTAATAAAATTTATCAGAAAAGAAATAGTGGTTAATATTGTGTGTATGTGTGCATGTATGTGTGTGTGTAAGATGTATTCGTGTATGCATTCATGTTTGTGGTTTTAAGTGCATGTACATTTGTGTGAGCCAGAGATGGAGGCTGGATGCCTCTTACAGTCACTTCCTTCCTTTTGTTTTTTGAGACAGGATCTCTCCCTGATCCTGGCACTTGTTCACAGCTTTACCCAGACTGGCTGGCCAGCAAGTCCCAAGGCTCCTCTTGTTCCCACCTCCCCAATACCAATATTAGAAGCATCTCTGCTATACCTGGCTTTTTATGTGGGTGCCCGGAATATGACGTTAGGCCTTAAAGCTTCTGTGGCAAACATTTTACAGACTGAGCTATATCCCTGGTTCTGCTTCATACTTTTTAAAGGTCTCTGGACATGATAGCTTTACAATGAGATAACCAGAAGGCCACCGTTTATCTTAGATATATTGAGATTTACTGAGACTTATTTGAGATATATACATGCATGTACATGCCCTAGAATATATCACATGTATATTATTATGCCTTAGCATTTGAATTTACGTCGCCAAGTTTTGTAGAAAATAAATACAATATAATGAGTAATTAGTGCTTTAAACAATGATCTGAGCTTAAAATTTTGATATTTAAAATCTTTCAAGAAAAGATTTTTTTAAAAAAACAATCTGAATTAGACCTGAAGATTCAGAATAAAATTATGGTTTCTACTTTTAAATGTCACCTCATTCTGAGAATTTAGCTTTTAATGATAAGCAGAAATTTCTGAAGACATACAGCCACAGTTATGGCATCAGACAGGAAGGAAGAGCCCTCTGCATAACATGTTCCCAGGAGAGATGGCCTGCAGAGGAAATGTCACGAACAATGTTTTGTCAAGGATTTCTCTAAGCCCATCATTGCCAGGCACCTGTGCTCCAGGGCGTCTATCCAATCACCATAGAGCAGGCACCTTGCCATTTCAGCAGATGGGTATTAATGCTGAAGGCAAAGGAGCCATGTAGAGTATATATTTCAATTATGAGTGTGAAGATTTGGAGTCCCAGTTGGAATCATATCCATTCCTTTCTAAGCTGTATCAAACTGGAGATTGTACTATCCAGAATGCAGCTTTACTGAGAATTGGCTTTCAGGAAAAATACATGTTCACAAAGAAAGAACATGATTTATATGACAAACCAAGAGACAAAGAAAAAAAACCTCTCAATAATACTTGAAGAAATCCCCAAAGTATTTTATTTGTACTGAAATGGTAGTTAAGAACTGTAAAGGATGGAACATTTCCATTCCGTATGCATACTATGTCAGAACTGCTGGGGTTCCAAAAGCTTTTCTATTCCTAAAGTGTCAAGTCATCTTTCCGTTTTCCCAAGTGTTCTAGTAAAGCAAACCCCAGAGCTGAAGTGGCTTTTGGAATAGGGTGAACTTTCTTTCTTTATTTTTTTGTTTTTCAAGACACTGTTTCTCTGCATGGCCTTGGCTATCCTGGACTCCTTTGTAGACCAGGCTGACCTGGAACTCACAGTGATGTATCTGTCTCTACCTCCCTGAATACTAGGATTAAAGATGTGTGCCACCATGCCTGGCTGACCTTCCATTTTTAAGTAAAATTTTGACATTTCGTTGATTAATATCATTCACTGGCCAATTATTATCTCAGAATATAAAAGCCTAGCATATTGTGTCACTTTGTGTTTAAGTATTTACCTAATATCGTTATCATCACAAAACTATTTAAATTCTCATTTCACATTTTATACATTATTCTAGCCAATCAGCATTATAAGTCAGTGGCTATATTTTATAGACTCCTGTTTAAAGAAAGATAATCCATTTTTTTTTCATTGCCCTGGCACAAAAATCCATAAAAGTCTTCTTAAATAAAGGATTTAAACTATGTTCTGTGACTGGCTAAGGGAAAGGAAGGTAATTTTTATCTTCATCAAAATATATATTTATTGTTTTACCTAGTCAACCGTGCATTGTTAGGAAGTTTCTTTATAATACCTGGGGTTGATGTGTGTGAGAGAGAGAGAGGGCCATCAGCACATCATCTATGGGGAATCTCTAATTTCTTATCCAAGCATTCAGCTATCTCTATCATTGACCAGGAGAAGCACCTAACGCTGACAGTCTGCCACCACCTGTGAGCCAACTGAAAATTAATAGTGGTAGGTTCTAATGCACAGTTGGAACATTATGTACTTTAAGTCATGATAACCATCCCCAAACCTAAGAGTTCTGCCTGTTTTCTAAAATGCCACCTGAGACTTCCCCCTTAATAACATGCTCCGGTAACATGGTACGACTGAGTTAATACTGCAACACCGGAGGAGGCCACAGGGCAATCAGATGGCTCAAGAGGCCCTGAGAATACAAGGTAATACTAGCCACAGAAATACCCCGTGCACCACTGTCTAGTCAATGAAGACGAAGAAGCAAGTTGAATCAAACTGCTAATCTGCCCACCATTTCTGTTA
>JAQQSO010005016.1:0-12348 GCA_028658305.1 Pachyuromys duprasi | reverse complement strand
TAGTATAAAAAGTATTATGTATTTATCTATTTTATATGTTTGTAATATGATATATGCAATTCATTATATGAAAGGGAATGTGTATCCATGTAGGGAGTAAAGAGAGAAGGATGAATAAATGTCACTAAGATTTTTAGATTTGAAATTGTTAATATATAGTATAAAATTTCAAATATGCCTGCCTTGTTTTACTATTTCTAAGTTGCACTTTTTGCCTTTTAATATTTCTAGAGTCAAAAAGTCTGTTGCAGTTGATGGACCTGATGGTCCAGAGCTAAGTGACAGGGGCTTTCCTTTCATCATTGTACATAAAATAACAGTGCCTATGAGCCTCAATGTTATAGAATGTCATACCCCTTGAAAAAATGCTTTCAACTCAAGTCAGTAATGGCACATCCAATTGAACAGCAGAAGGACTTAAAAAAAAACAAACTAGCCCTTGCCATGTTTCTTTAAGTGGGTTTTTAAAAAAGGCATGGAAGGATAAAAATGGACCCATTAGGGACCATCTAGTGGCCAACAACCCAACAGTGTTTAAAGTATGCACGGATTGATGCGGAGGGAGGCCATGGATAAAAAAATCTACATGTTCAGTCAAAACCCTTCTTTTCCGTTCAGCAACCCTTAGGCACCTGGGTAAGGCTATAGAGAGACAGTTGCTGCCCTGGAGACCTCAGGAGCGAAGCAGGCAGCCCCCTTGTTATACCCCTAGAGATACTGGCTGAGCAAGCAGACAACATTCCTCGGGGTTACGAGTCAAATAAACACCTAGACCAAACTGAATTTGCCCATAGTACTCTGGAAGGAGATCCCTTTGTTTGAATATCACTGTATTTAAAACAGTATTTAAAACACTATTCTTGCCTCGTTTCACTTGTGGTTCAAAAGTCAGCACTTAAGAACATGAAATGTCTGCACTATTTTCCGTTAGCTTTAAATTGTAATTAATATGCAGAGGAAAGGATGAGTTTCTTAAGCATATTCAGGCTATTCTCATGATCCAAAGACCGAAATGGTGATTCCGTCCTTCTCCCTATCACTTCTCTGTTTGTGTCATATCCAAGCTGGTCTAAGCTCACAGGGTAAAAGAACACACTTTGTTATCAACATCAGAGACCCTCATCAGTGAAATCAGGACTGTGCTGCCTGTTCCCTGCTCTTGACTCATACATAGTCCTTTGGGTTGTTAATCTCAGCAACTGCTTCTCACTCATTTCCTAGTCCCTATTCTTCTTATGATAGATGCTTCAGGAAAGTGAAAAGAGATACTTAAGCAGGTCATTATATGTGATTAAATTAATTTCTAAGAAATCAATACATGTTAAACATTTAAAATTTGCATGTCTTTAGAAAAAGAAAAGATGACTAGCACTCTGAAGATACTTGCCCCTGCCAAAAAAGATACAAAATAGAAGAAGACTAATTGTTAATATTGGGTGTTTATAAAGCAATGTTTTCATAATTCTTCATCCCTACACTTCTGGGCATATACTCCAAAAAGAGATGAGAAAAAAAGGAATGAGCAAATAGACAAGTTTTAAATTGATCAACCAAAGAAAGTTCAGGGCCAGCAAAAGTCACATAGTAAATAATTTTTAATACAATGGAGTCAACAGTGGGGGAGAGGGAGGCAGATGTAGGGAAAAGCTAAAAACTACATTGAAGAAACGTTTCTTTTCATTTTTGAGGAATGACAGACCAAGTGAGTACCTGTGATTTTTCTTTGTATGTGATTGTACAAGTTGTGAACCTCAAAAAGGGTTTTTGTTCTCCTTTTGAAAAAAAAAGTTATTTCCTTTTTCTCTTTCCTTAACAGGAAAGGATTAGAGATGAACTTAACAGGTGTACAGAACTACAGTCTGGGAACAGGGACATCTTCTGTTTGCCTGTTTGCCTGAAGGAGGGACGTCTACCTGAAGGGACATGTTTCTAATTAGCACATAGTATTTGTTAATGGCTCCCAAACTCGTCATTACTTCACTCGCAAAGAAGTAAGGGCCTGCAGAGAATCTAAGTTTTCTACTTCTTCATCAGCAGAGCATTGGGAATGCAATAAAAAAGGCAGCCTCTCTCTCTCCTATTCTTTGAAAATCTGAAACTCAGCTGCAGGCTCCGAGGAAGCCGAGGCCACTTGAAAACGCTCCATCCAGGTAGTCGCCTGCCAGTCCCAGCTTGAGGCCTGGCCCACAGCCAGAAGCCAAAGATAACACTCAGCTGTTGATCCTCTCACTTTGACTCTCCACCAGGTGCCTCAGACGCTGTGGGACAGGGACACACCAGCTTAGTACTAAAGGCTGTGGCTGCCTCCCTGCCACCGTGCTTAGGCTTAGCTGACTGAGGAGTACTGGCTATCAACTATATGGAACACTCTCTACCCAGGAGCTTCTCAGTTCCCTTAGAGGCTCTACACAAGTTTCCAGTTGCCCTGACTTGGGCTGTGGCAGGATGTGATCACCAGCTTGAATCCTCAAGCATGCGCTGTCTCTGGTCCCGCTTTGTCGAGCCAGCTACCTTTACTCTCTGAACCTCACAGCCTGTGTTTCTTAGCTTAGCTCTTCTTTGCTGACTGCCTCTTCTCTCTCCATGCCTGCTGTCTTTTGGCTCTGGATATTTGCTGGTGCAGATGCTCCTGCTTGGACGTTTCCTCCCTTTCCCCCACAACCTCTACTGTTGTCTTCTCCCCTTCTACTCCAGCCACCTAACTTCAATGCTGCCAGTAGTTCCGGAGTCACTTAAGTCTTTTACTCTGAACAGCAAGTAACTCTGGAAAGAGCTACATTTTCGTCCCCGGTGGCTTCTGATAGAAATTCAAGATACATCTCCCTCCAAAGGCAGAAAGAGGGAGCAATTCCAGAAGCTTCTACCTTAACATACTCACATAGTGGGCTCAGACGAAAGCAGGACGAGCCCTTCCCCCAGATGAAGACCAAGTTGGTCCTATCTCAGCAGAGCGAGGTTCAACATAATAGACTTCGGGATTCTTTAAATTGGAACCTTGGAGTAAGCAAAAACGGAAAACAGCCAAAAATCACATTTACCCTTCCTTTCTTTGGCTGCAGGAGGTCACGCTGAATGGGCAACAATATTCAACTCTCAGTCTCGGTTTGCTGTGAGGGCTTTGGTGATGATGAAGCTTTGAGTTAGGTTCTGATGGTTTAGCAGGAATTTCTAAGAGCTGCGAGGCTAGGGACTCTTCCTTTTCCAATAACAGCTGACCCTTACCTTTGGTTTCTTCTGCCTCGAGTCCCCACCATGAAAACAATTAGGACAATACTAGCACACACGCACACAAAGGGATAGTGAAAATAATAAATTTGATCTAGAAAGGAAAAAAATGTACCCAAAATGAAAATAAATGTTGGTCTCAAATATAATCTTTCAGGCATTACTAAAGAAGTTGGGCTTAACACTGATTAGGTAAAAATGATAGAATGTGAATGTCAAAGTGACTCACAGGAATAACTGGGAAACTGTTAGACAGCCTGGGGTTTCTGAAACACTTTTTAGCAATTCCAAACTCATTCTCTGACACAGTTCAGTCTGTAGGCATTGCATGGGGAGATAAATGTTTGCCTCAGACTTAGCTTTGAAATTGGTAAGCAAAAGTAAACAGACTCTTTCCGCAGTGTTGAAGGCACTGGCCTGTCAACAATTATTCTGGCAAGGAAAAAAATTAGCTATCTGAACCAAGTGACGTCTGACTGCCTCACTCTTCTCTGCCTGCCTGCCTATCCCTCTGCTCTGGCATCTCTATTTTCTCCGTGTAGTCCATCTCCTCTGTGCACCAACTTTGATTTCTTGTTATAAGTCTCCTTCCAACCAAATAACCTATTTGTTGTAGTTATTGAACCTTAGGAGAAATTTGAATATGGTTTGGGAGTTTGAGAGAGAGCTGGAATCCAAGGTAGGATCTAGCTTGGTGCTTTCACATGGTGCAGAGATGATGGTTCTCTGCTAGGACAGAAAATCACCGAAGCTAGGTTTTAGAAGATCAACAGAAAGGAAGGATATTTTGGAAAGGGATTCAGGAAACAAAGATATAAAATGGGAACGAACAAAAACAAGTTTCCTGTATCCTGCTTTGCTTTCTGAACTGGTTTTACAGGGAGAAGGAGTAATGTATACAACTGCAAAACCAGAATACAAATTGCAGGTGACCTCAGATGCCAGGCAGAGGGCCTCAGTTTCTACTGTTCACCATAGGAAGCTTCCTCCAATTCTCCCTCTCTCCCTCTCATTACAGCCAACTCTCTCTCTCTCTCTCTCTCTCTCTCTCTCTCTCTCTCTCTCTCTCTCTCTCTCTCTCTAATTTATTTTACTCCATTGAGGGACACCTAGGTTGTTTCCAGATTCTGGCTATAATAAATAAAGCTGCTATGAACATAGTTGAGCAAATGTCCCTGTTTAATGGTGGGGCATCTTTTGGAGTGGTATAGCTGAACCTTTAGGAAGCACTATTCCCAAATTTTTAAGAAAGCACCAGATTGATTTCCAAACTGGTTGTACAAGTTTGCACTCCCACCAGCAATGGAGGAGGGTTCACCTTTCTCCACATCCTCTCCAGCATGTGTTGTTACTTGAGTTTTTGATCTTAGCTGTTTTGATCGGTGTAAGATGGAATCCCAAAGTTGTTTTGATTTGCATTTTCCTGATGACTAAGGATATTGAGAATTTCTTCTTTGTGTGTATATATGAAAATTATATTTTATTTTTAAATATTAGTTACAATTTATTAACTTTGTATCCCAGCTGTAGCTTGCTTCCTCCATTCCCTCCCAGTTATACCCTCCCTCCCTCATCTCCTCCCTGTTCCTTTCCAAGTCCACAGATAGGACCTAATATATTTTGGCACAGGGGTCTTTTATGAGACTGTATATCCAACCAAGGACCATATATGAATATAACCTAGAACCCCTGCTTGGATATAGCCCATGGTAGCTCAGTATCCAAGTGGGTACCCTAGTAAGGGGAACGGGGACTATTTCTGACATGAATTCAATGGCTGGCTCTTTGAACACAAACACACACACACACACACACACCCTGGAGGGAGGAGCAACCTTGATAAGCCACAGAGGTGGACACTGAAGCCAGTCCTGAAGAAATCTGATAAGCAAGGGTCAGATGGAATAGGAGAAGACCTCCCAATCTGAGCATTTCTTTAATGTGTTTCTCTGCCATTTGATATTTCTCTGTTGAGAATTATCTGCTTAACTCTGTACCTCATTTTATAATTAGATTATTTGGTTTGTTGGCATCTAATTTCTTGAATTCTTTATGTATTCTGATATTAGTCCTCTATTGGATGTATCTTTTCCCAGTCTATAAACTGATGTTTTGTTCTGTTGACAGTCTTTTGTTGTGGCATATTTACACAATGGAATACTACTCTGCTATCAAAAACAAGGAAATCATGAAATTTGCAGGCAAATGGATGGAACTAGAAAAGATCATCCTGAGTGAGGTAACTCAGAGACAGAAAGACACGCATGGTATGCACTCACTTATAAGAGGATATTAGCCATATAATATAGGATAGCCATACTAAAATCTACAGACCTAAAGAAACTAAACACTAAAGAGGACCCTAGGGAGAATGCTTAAATCTCATTCAGAATGGCAAGCAGGATAGACACAAGAAGTCGTGGAAGAGAGGAAACAGGATGGGAGCCTATTACAGAAGGTTCTCTGAAAGGCTCCACCCAACAAGGGATGGAAACAGATGCTGAGACTCACAGTCAAACTTTGGGCAGAGGACAGGGAGTCCTTACAGAAGAAGGGAGGCATGGAAGGGAGGGATGGAAGGAGAGGACAGAAGCCCCACACAGAAACCAACAAAGCTAAAAATCTGAGCCCAGGTGGTCATGCAGAGACTGATACACCAACCAAGGAACATGCATGGAGAGGACCTAAACCCTCTGCTCAGATGTAGCTGACTGGCAGCTCAGCCTCCATGTGGGTTCCCCAGTAAGGGAATCAGGGGCTGCCTCTGTCATGAACTCAGATGCCCGATCTTTGATCACTTGCCCCTGGCAATGCGGTCTTCCCAGGCCACAGAGGGAGAGGATCCAGGCAGTCCTGATGAAAATTGATAAGCTATGGGCAGATGGCAGAGGAGGAGAACTCCCCCTTTCAGTGGACTAGGGGAAGAGGGTAAAGGTGAAGAGGGAGGGAGGGTGAGACTGGGAGGAGTTGAGGGAAGGGGCTTCAATCAGGATATATAATGAATAAATTGTAAAAATATAAAATGAAAATTAAAAAAAGACTGCTGCAACTTATGAATCATAGTGTACACAAAGATTTTTTAAATCCAGTTTCCATCCCAATTGAAGTCTCCTCTCTCCTCCCAATGCCACCCCCTCCCTGTTTCACCTTGCTCCCTTCTCCTACCCTTCAGAAAAGAGGAGCAACCCACCTACCCCAACAAGTCAAGTTGCATCAGGACTGAGCAAATACTTCCAGTAGCCTTGCAAGATAGCCCTGCCTGGGGAAAGTGATTGAAAAGCAAGCAACAGAGTCCATGTCAGAGTTAGCCCCCACTCCCCTTACTAGGGGACCTATATGAGGACACAACCAATCATTGGGTGGAGCACAGGGAGCCTTGTGGAAGAGTGGGGGGATAGAAGGACCCAAAGGGGACAGGAGCTCCACAAGAAGACCAACAAAGCCAACTAACCAGGGCCCAGCTTAGAAGGTATGAAAAATGAGCATGTTCAATATATGAGATGTTAATTTGTATGAAGAATCTCCAAATAAATGGAGGGTTCAGCTGGGAAGCAAAGACTATAGGAAAGATGGCATGGATACAAGTCTACCAGAAGACAAAAACCTTAAAATACAACCTCATCCTAAAAGAAGGCATTCTTGTCTAAAGGTATGGTTTCTTGGGTACCTTTTGATAATTTCTATAAGTGAAAACTATGGCTTCACAGTAAACACAGAGATAATGCCAGGGTTGAAATCAGTGATCATTGCTATGGTCAAGTTACTTTATTTTTCCTGTAAATTTTCTAAAAATTAAATGTGCAGTATAACGATAGAAACATTACAGACCTGTTCTGACAACAGGGTCCTAAGTGTACAATACTAAATTACACACACAGCAAACATTCAGTAAATTCAGTTGTGTGACTATTCTTGCTGCTGTTTAATTCAGAGGAACTGATTGCCTACAAAGTCCTAGAAATGAAGTGAAATGCACTCAAACAAAACAAGCAAAAACTCAGAGAAAGCTGAAGAACAATCTCCAAAAAGCAGTTTTGGAATCCAACAACTGTACATTTGATCAAAAGAGCACCAGCCTCATTCACAGGCATGAGTGGGAGACCTACATTGTCAAACAATTTATGTTGCTTCTCTAGGTCCTATACATCCTGGTCAGAAGTTTCTAGCTAATGAGTGTTCTTAGTCAGCTGGTGAATTTGCCAGTCTCTCCCATGATCAATTTTTTCCCCAAATGGATAACTTCAGCTTGTCCTCAACAGTAGCCCCAGTTTATTTTAGATGATGAAATCCAGTACGTAGATGCTAACGGAATGGGTCAGTCAGGAAACTCTTTGTTGTACAAGCATGAGGACCTGCTTAATCTTCACCATCCACATACAATGCTAGGTGCCTGTAATTCCAGCACTAGGGAAAAAGAAAGAGGTAGATCCCTAGAGCTAGCTAGCTAGGCAGCCTAGCCAAGTGCATAAACTTCAGGTCCAGTGAGAACCCCTTTAGGTTTACTTTTTGAACTATTTTGTTTAGGCTTCTTATATCTCTTTTCCTCCCCAATCCACCTCAATACAGGGTAGGAGAAAAAGGAGTTTAGTAGGGAGAAGGGGCAGAGTTCTTTTTAACTACTTCCTGCTGTTTAAGGACATAGTTCCTTGGGGCAAGTCCAATTTTCATTTCAAGGTATCTTCAGTTGCTTCTCATCCATCCAACTGTGTCAACAGCAATCAGAAGCATTGGGGGTAAGAGGGGACCAGCAGCCTTCTTTCTTGGAGCTCTCTGTGCCCTGGCATTTATTCCCTCTCCAGAGCCCTTAGAGTTAAACTATTTCAACTGGCAAGGAGTCCCTCTCAGAGCTCGCATGAGGCAAATAGTTTGCTGCTGTGGAAAATCTGACT
Organism: Pachyuromys duprasi; assembly: GCA_028658305.1. Classification (NCBI taxonomy): domain Eukaryota; kingdom Metazoa; phylum Chordata; class Mammalia; order Rodentia; family Muridae; genus Pachyuromys; species Pachyuromys duprasi. Next base: position 4,234 of record JAQQSO010005016.1, on the reverse strand, counting down.
CAGTCCCATACATATCCTATGCCTGGAATTAAAACAAAGGCATGTTTACATATCATAAACCAAAACTTCCACAACATTTCCCCCTCTCTGTTTTAAAAAAAATGGCCTTTTCTCTAACATTAATAAATGATATACAATAAGAATTATGAGGGTCGAAAGAGAAATGAGGACAAGACAAGATGGCGGCGCCAAGCGGATGCTACTTCTGAGCTGCAGAACAACATATTCGGTACAGCGACCAAGGGACTGAACTGTGGGCCCTAAAACAACAGCGATCTGGTTTCCCAGGTGAGAGGAAGCCCCAAGGTGCGGGAACTGGCCCGGTCCACTCCCAGGACACCCAGCCAGAACCAGGAAGAGATCCCCAGTTGCACAGGCACTCAGCCTGTCAGCCGGTCAGACCAGTATCACATGTCCTGATCACCTTCCCAGGCTGAATGGCGGCACAAAAAGACACCATTTTTTGGAGTCCCAGTTGGGAGAAAAACCCACTGGGAAGGAAGAAGATGGGACTGACCTAGGTCACCCAGCCTTCCCAGGGAAAAGATCTCTCAGAACTGCGGGCTCGCACATGCCATCTCTGAACTAGCCTCCACCCCCTAGCACAGAGACTGTGTGCCCAACTCTCTGCCACAGAAGAACTGTGTGCCCGAGAGCATCAGAGCCTGGGGTGCTCCGTCGGGAGAAAACCCCACAGGGAAGGAAGCAAACAGAGACTGAGTTAAGGTACCCAGGATCTCCCTGGAAAAGGTCCCCTAGATCGGCGGGCATTCACAGTCAGCCCAGAGACCTGCTGGAGCACCAGCTACATGTCACAGACAGATCTGTGCGACCCAGAGCACCAGACCCTGGGTTTCCCTGTCCCTGAATTGGTGAATCGAGGGGCTGTGGAACCCAAAACAACCATATGAGGAGCCCAGGGAGAAGGGGCACAAAACCTTATCTGAGTCCAATAGGACACAGGTCAACTGCTGTTATCTCCATGGACTTCTCCTGGGGACTCAATTCCTGGGCACCTCCTACCAACAGGCAGAAGCAGCGGTGGAAGTAGCCAAGCCTGCAGCAGAGGAAGCTGGGGGAGATACAGCAGCCAGCAGGAAGGCAGCATCGGAGGTACCCCTAACAGCAGTGAAGCAGAGGAGGCAGCCCGCAGTGCACACAGCAACTTGCAAGGAGCACAGGCGGCATGTTCCAACGCAGATCTCCAGCATTCCCCCACAGCCTTGTCTGCGGGGGTAGCTGCTGAGGAAGCAGATAGTGCTTCCCAACTCAGGGAGCAGAGTGTAGCCTGCTAGGCTATAAGTTTAATGCGTAGAACCCAGGGCCAGGAACAGAGAGTCCACAACTGAATACGTGTCCCGCCTACAGGCCAGCTGCAGACCTCAGAGTCCAGCCTGCTGACCCCTCCTCAGACTGTAGACCACTGGGAATTCAGGAAACCTGCTCAGGAACAACTGAAGCAAAACACACTCTCAAACCTCTGGTCCCCACTGATCTTCCTGAAGAATTCTACAGACACCAGAGTAAGACGATTCCAGTCCAAAGGTCAGACTTGAGGAAGAAACAGTGAAGATTATATATACACAATGACGAAAGGTCGACATAAGAACTTACCCAACAAAAAACAGGACACCATGGCACCACCAAAAATACCGAAAACTAATGGATATTTTAATTCAGCAGAAATTCAGGAAAATGATTTTAAAGTTATGGTTATCCAGTTAATTCAGGAACAAAAAGAGGAAACGAACAGAGCTCTCAAAGAAATTCCTAAGAATATAATGGCCCATGTAGAGGAATAATTAAAGACATGTAGAGAGGAAACAAAAACAGAAATAGGAACCACCTTCAATCAGATTAAGGAAATGATGCAAAGCATGAAAACAGAATAAGAATCTATAAAGAAAACACAAACAGAAAAACCTGGAACTGGAGAACCTAGAGAAAAGATCAGGAACCACAAAGGTAAGCATCACCAATAGAACACAAGAGATGGAAGAGAGAATCTCAGGAGCTGAAGACATACTCGCTGAAACTGTTTCCTCACTCAAAGACAAACTAAAATCAGAACAGTCCCAAACACAAAACATCCAAGAAATCAAGGATGCCATGAAAAGATGAAACCTAAGAATAATAGGAATAGATGAAAAAGAAGACTCCAGGGTCCAAGGACCAGAAAATATTTTTAAGAAAATCATAGAAGAAAATTTCCCTAATTTAAAGAAAGAGATTCCATAAACATACAAGAAACATACAGACCACCAAATAGATTAGACCAGAAAAGAAATACCTCAAGTCACAGCATAGTGAAAACACTAAACCTACAAAACAAAGAAAAAATATTACAGGCAGCAGGGGAAAAAGGTCAAGTAACACATGAAGGGAGACCGATCAGAATCACACCAGACTTCTCATCAGAAACTGTGAAAGCCAGAAGGGCCTGGGCAGAGGTCATGCAGTCTTTAAGGGGAAACAGATGCAAACCAAGACTACTATACCCAGCAAAGTTTTCAATCAACATAGATGGAGAAAACAAAATATTCCATGACAAAACAAAATTTAAGTAATATCTACACAGCAAGCCAGCCCTACAGAAGATACTAGAAGGAAAACTCCAATCCAATGAAAACAACTACACCAGAGAAAATATAGGATACAGACAATCTCCCAGCAAAAATTAAAAGAGGAAAAAAAAAGCAATGAATCATAGTAAGACGACCAACTCCACAATAAAAAGAACTAACAGTCATTGGTCACTATTATCTATCAACAATAATGGACTCAACTCTCCAATAAAAAGACACAGACTAACAGAATGGTTGCAGAAAAAGGACCCAATATTCTGCTGCATTTAAGAAACACACCTATGCAACAAAGATAAACATTGCCTCAGAGTAAAGGGCTGGAAAAATGTGTTTCAAGCAAATGGACACAGAAAACAAACTGGGGTAGTGATCCTAGTATCTAATAAAATTGACTTTCGAACAAAACTAATCAAAAAAGATGAGGAGGGGCACTTCCTTCTCACCAAAGGAAAATTCCAACAGAAGGACATCTCAATTTTGAACATCTATGCCCCAAATACAAGACCAGCTACATTTGTAAATAAAACATTAAAGCTGAAATATGACATTGATCCAAACAGCCTAATAGTGGGGAAATTCAACACTCTACTCTCACCAAGGGACAGATCATCGGGTCAGAAGCAAAACAGGGAAACAAGGGCACTCACAGAGACCTAAATCAAATGGATCTAATAGATGTCTACAGAATTTTTCATCCAATATCAAGATAATATACGTTATTTTCAGCACCACACAGAACCTTCTCCAAAATAGACCATGTAGTTGTTCACAAAGCAAACCTTAGCAGATACAAGAAGACTGAAATAATCCCTTGTATCCAATCTGATCATCATGGTCTAAAGCTGGACCTCAACAACAACAGAAACAACAAAAAGCCTGCACATAAATGGAAACTGAACAACTTGCTACTCAATGACAGCTTGGTGAGGGAAGAAATAAAGAAAGAAATTAAAGACTTCCTAGAATTCAATGAAAATGAAAGCACAACATACCCAAACCTATGGGACACAATGAAGGCAGTGTTAAGAGGAAAGTTCATAGCACTAAGTGCCTTCAAGAAGAAATTTGAAACATCTCATACAAGCAACTTAATGGCCCAACTGAAAGGCCTAGAAAAAAAAAAAAAAGAAGCAGATACACCAAAGAGGAGCAGAAGGCTGGAAATAATCAAACTCAGGGCTGAAATCAATCAATTAGAAACAAATAAAACTATTCAAAGAATCAATGAAACCAAGAGCTGGTTCTTTGAGAAAACCAACATGATAGATAAGCCCTTAGCCAAACTAACAAAAAGGCAGAGAGAAGCAACCCAAATCAACAAAATTATAAATGAAAAGGGGGACATAACAACAGACACTGAGGAATTCCAAACAATCATTAGGTCTTACTACAAAAACCTATATGCCACAAAATTTGAAGATCTAAATGAAATGGACAATTTTCTTGATAGATTCCATCATCAGGTAGAAAAATTGAATAGACCTATATCCCCCAAGGAAATAGAAGCAGTCATCAACAGTCTCCCTTCCAAAAAAAGCCCTGGGCCAGATAGATTCAGTGCAGAATTCTATAAGACCTTCAAAGAAGTGCTAACTCAAAAACACAAACAAACAACAACAAAAAAAAAACAAAACAAGAACTGCTAACTC
>JAQQSO010005015.1:0-12349 GCA_028658305.1 Pachyuromys duprasi | reverse complement strand
GCAGCCAGCCCTGAGGAGACATGATAAGTCGTGGTTGGATGGAAGGGAAGGAGGTCCTCCCCTGTTGGTGGACTTGGAGGGGGCGGGGAAGAAGGAGATGAGGGAGGGAGTGGGAGGGTAGGAGGGAATGGGGGAGGGGGATACGCCTGGGATTCAAAGTACCCAACCTGTGATTGAGATAAAAATAAATAAATTTAAATAAATAAATAAATAAATAAATAAATATAAAAAAACAAAAGATGCTCAAGTACACAACAAGGACATTTGAAAAAAAAAAAACGTGGTTTACCAGTTTTGATGTTGTTTTAGAAACCTAACAAGTGCCAACAGAACTTCCGCCTGTCCTTTCTTCTAGAACAAACAGCTTGGGCTTTCATAAGTCCCTGGGATTTCCTAGGTAACAACAGTGTAAACTTGAGAAAAGGCAGGACAAGCATACGAAAGACAGCTGGTTGAGCCAGTCAGACCACAAGTCCGACGCAGTGTTGCTAGGCCATCCAATTAGAACTGAAAGCTTTGAAGGGCAAAGGAAGACAGGTGAGGGAGGAGACGCCGGGCCATGGGAGGAGATTACAGTCCCAGGTGCAGAAGCCCGTGTCCATAGTTTCAGCTTGGAGCATCCTGTGACTACAAATTAGCATTTCAGGTAATTAAGTGTTCTTATTTAGCCTGTTAACTCTGTCACATTTGTTTCATTTTTCTTTAAATGGTGAGAATCTGTTATCTAAGAAGAAAAGTTACAAGTTGTGAGAATTCCTGTTCTGATGAAGCCATCCATTCCTAGGCTGTCAGTATACAGAGGAAATACCTTGACTCCAGGTGCCGTCTCTCACAATATATACTTAGACAAAGATCAATTTCGTTTAGCCAAGGTGAAGGAGATCACCCTTTCCTTATGCTGGCTTCCTGGATGAGAAGTTTTATGATGATTTGCTGTAACTATCCTGACAGCCGTTGATGAAGCAGAGCTTAGAATTCAGTCTCTGATTCGCAAAGCAGTCAATAGATTTAGCTTCATCATTCCTGTTTATTCTGTGAGGAGAGGTTTTTTTTTTTTTTTTTTTTTTTTTTTTTTTTTTTTACTGATTACACCACTGATGAGATTCATAATAAAAAATGAAGTTTTAGTTTAGGTTTTTCTTGTTTGAGAATTGAGTACTGCACTTATGCAATACCCTTCCCACTTTCTCATTTGTTCCCCTCAGTCCTTTTCAAATCCATGGCCTCTTGTTTTTTAACCCTTCTCTCTCTCTCTCTCTCTCTCTCTCTCAGTCTGTTTCTCTCTCTTTCTCACACACACACTAAATGAATTCGCTTAGAAATGCCCGTAAGTCCACATGTTTAGGGCTGACCACTTCGTATTGGACAACTTATAACTGTATCATTCCCCCATTTCCCTTCCCCTCTACAATCCTTCCCACGTACCCCCTACACTCCATTTTAAATAGATGGTGTGTTTCTAATGCACCAACACATGCAGATTTGATTTTGTCTATGAACACTAAGGGTATTTTGGCAGCGCTGAGTATGCTATCCTTGTGCAGTATTATAAGAAGAGACTACAGGCTCACAGCACTGTGGAATGTGCACACAATTTCAAGCAGCTAGTGAACCTTTGGAGGGATTTAGAGTAGAGGCAGACTTTCTGACTCTGATACGGACTTGCAACGGAGACATTCTTCTCCTTCAGTTCCATTAAGGCAGCGTCATTTTAGTACTGGTTTTATGGTGGTGGTGGACAAGGCAGTGTGCGTGTTTGTGGCAGGGAGGCATTGGTGCTTCTGGTGACATAAAAGCTGGTCCTCAGAGAGGGGACTTTCAGGTTAGCTGTAGTCAAGGGCCCTATGTCTGAAGTTCATGGTGTCTTTAGCAACAGGGCTTAACCTTCTGCTCTGCAGTGCAGTCAAGGGCAAAAGCAATGGCCTATAATGTTTTAAGATTTTCTTGGTCAGAAGGTTTCTTATGCCTACTGTTGGATTTTTTTTTTCTTCTATGGCCTTTGACTTTTGGAGGAAGTATTTTCAGCTCAGATGAGAAAATCAAACTATATATGTCTACTTGCGACTTATGTGCATTTTAGGAATTGTTAGGTAAATAGCTAGCAGGATGATTTCTTATGATGTTTTCAGACATCCTTATTGTTATTTTACCCTCCTTCCTCTGTCTTCTGAAATCATCTCCTTCCTCCCTTCCTATTTCACCATCAGATCACTTGTACTCTGCTATTCACCTCTCTTCTGCTTCCCAACCCCCTATCCAGGAATCATCCCTTCTTACTTTCCTGGCTTCTGCTGTTACTCTATGATTTGAACTCAGATCTGAAGATTTGGAGCTGGGATCCTCTGATGAGAAGAAGCATGTGATTTTGTCTCTCTGGATCAGCATTACCTCACTCAATATGACCTGGGTCTGGGGTTGACAAGAGATTCACCATGACCATGAACAAATAAGAGGCTTTATAAAACAATAAGCAAGACTATGGATACTGTCCAGGCCCATAGCTGAGACTCAAGATGTTCAGAGTATGGCTCTGATAAATTGTTAATGCAGGGCTCATGAAAGAAAAAATACAAAGTTACAGAGCTCTTTGGAAGTCAAATTAGCTTATGTCTTGCAGTGCCTGACTTTTACAACAGACATCCTGTAGACCCCTCAGTTTTCTCCAGCAGGCAAGCAGTTTCTACAAAAGAAAAAAAAAACCAGCAGTTAGCTCCCATGAACCTTTGTCTTGAAAGAACAAAAGAGGCCGTAAAATTTATAACAATGGGCAGTTTCTTAAGATTAGCTCAACTTTTCTGGGGAAATCCTCTGTCTTGGACAAGTTAGTTGACAGGGTACATTTCACAAACTAGCAGTTTACAAACTAAGGCAATTTGCTTTGTATTATTTAAGTACAGCAGTGTTCAAATTTTGAACATATATTCATGATCACAGCCTCAACTCTGAAATGTTGAATGGTATATTGTTTGAAGAAGCAGTGGTTGGAAACTGGGAAGTTACAGATGTGGCAAATTCTGAATTTAATCTTCTCCATGCAGGTGATCTGGGTGCCATACATGCCTGTTCAGGCTTCAGGTTGTAGACCAGTGAGGTTCTGACCCTTAACCATAAAGTTAATTGTTGCTACTTCCTAAGTGTATTTTTTCTGCTGTTATGAATAGTAATGTGAATATCTGATATAGAGGATCTAATATGGGGGTCTCAACTCACAGTTTGAGAATGCTGCAGACACTGGTGTTGCTTTTGTTAATGTGGACTTTTAGAAAACTTTGAGTATAAAGGTCACTCAAACCTTGGGACTATGGGACTATGCTTCCAGACTTTTAAAAAGTTAATGAATGAACTAATTAATGTATTCACTTTATATCCTGGTCATAGTCCCATGCTCTACAGCACCCACTCCCGCCAGCCCCCTTTCACTCCCTCATACCTCCTTCCTATTCTTCAGAAAATTTTCCTCTCTTGCCATCTACCCCGGCTCATCAAGTCATATCAGAGCTGAGTGTGTCTTCTTCCCCTGTAGCCTGGCAAGGCAGTCACTCCAGGAGAAGTTAGAAGAAGAGCTCACAAGATAACCCATGTCAGAGACAGCCCCCGTTCCTCTTACTAGAGAAACTACATGAGGCCTAAGCCTCATGTATTTACATGCTTGTAGGGGGGCTAGATCCAGTCCTTGCAAGGTCCTTGTTTGGTGCTTCAGTCTCAGAAGGCTCCTCTGGGTCCTGCTTAGTTGTTATGGTTGGTCTTCTTGTGAAGCTCCTGTCACTTCCAGGCCCCTCTCTTCCCCCATCCCTCACTTTTCCACAAGGCTCCCTATGTTCTCTGCCCAATGTTTGTGAGTCTCAGCGTATGTTTTGAGGTGCTGCCAGGGTGGAGCCCCTCAGAGGACAACTCTGCTTGACTCCTGTCTGCAAGCAAAGCAGAGTGTTGTTAATAGTGTCAGGGGTTGGTTCTCTCCTGCGGGATGGGTCTTGGGTTGGGCCAGGCATTGGATGGGCCTTCCCTCAGTTTCTGCTCTATCTGCTCTATCTTTATCCCAGCACATCTGGGTTAAATTTTGAGTCCGAGTTTTTTAGGTGGGTTGGTGTTCCCCTATCTCTAACCAGCAGACTTGTCTAGTTAGAAGGTGTCCTCTTTCATATCTATGGCCCCTGCTACTAGCAGTCTCTGCTAGAGTCCTTCCCATATCCTCCCCCCACCCCCACCCCCAGGAGCCTTCCCTGATTTAGGTCTCAAGCTTGTCAGAGAGATGCCCTTGCCCACAGTTTCTCTTTTCTCTACAGGCCTTTTGTCCTCCCATCCCGACTCACCCCAGTTCTGATTTCCACCTTCATATTTCTCTGTGTTTCCTCTCCTACCTTGTTCTCTCTCTTCAACCATTACCTCTGTCTACTCTATTTCCCCTTTTGAGTTTTAAGCATCCTTCCTTGGATCCTCCTTGTTATTTAGGTTCTTTGAGTCTGTACCTTGTAGTCTGCATATCCTGTACTATATATATATATATATATATATATATATATATGGCTAAAATCCACTTAAAAGTCAGTACATAGCATGTATGTCTTTCTGGGTCTGGGATACCTCACTCAGGATGATCTTTTTTAGTTAAAACTATTTGCCTGCAAATTTTATTATTTCCTTATTTGAGCTCAAAGTCTTACTATCTTCTTGGGATGACGGTCTTGCCAACAATCCATACCAGATATGCCAGCCTATATTAATGTGGCACTACAACGTTAAATTTATTTTTAATTAAATTTATTTGTTTTTTATTCATTTTACATCCTGGTTGTAGCTCCCTCCCCTCCCCTTTGAGTTCTTCCCTCCCTCCCTTACCTCTTCCCCTCCCCTATTCCTCAGAAAAGGGGAGTTTCTCATCATCCTCAGCTCCTCAGGTTGGCATCAGGACTGAGCATGTCCTCTTCCCCTGTGGCCTTTCAAGGCTGTCCTGCCAGGGGGAAGTGATCAAAAGCTGGCGGGAAAGTCCTTGTCAGATGCAGTTCCCGCTTTTCTTACTTGAGGACCAACATGAAGCCTAAGCTGCCCATCGGTTACATTTTGTAGGGAGCCTAGGTGCAGTCCCTGCATGGTCCTTGGCTGATGCTTCTCCTTTAGCAAGCCCCTCTGGGCCCTGGTTTGTTGGCTCTGTCGGTCTTCTTGTGGAGCTCCTGTCATCTACAGGTCCTTGTCCTTTTTCTCCCACTTTTCCACGATGTGCATCACCTATCACCTGTGAGTCTCAGCATCTGTTTTGAGGTGCCGCTCAAAAAGGGTTGCCCTCAGAGGGCAACTCTGATAGGCTCCTGTCTACAGCCTTAGCCGAGTATCCTCCATAGTGTCAGGAACTGGCACACTCCCTTATAGGGTGGGTCTTTGGTTGGGTCAGGCATTGGTCAGGCATTCCCTCAATCTTTGCTCTGTCTTTATCTCTGCACATCTTGTAGGCAGGGTAAAATTTGGTTCAAATTTTTTGTGGGTGGGTTGGTGTTACCCTCCCTCTATGATGGGACTTGTCTAGTTAAAAGATGTCCTCTGCTATTAGAAGCCTCTGCTTGAGACATCGCCTTCCCCCTACCCCAATCCTCCCAGGAGCCTACCCTTAGTTTCTCCTCTTTCTACAGGCCTTCTGTCCTCTCTACCCTACAGTCCCCAGGCCTGATCTCCACCCTCATATTTCTCTGCGGCCTCTCTCCTACCTTGTTACCTCTCTTTGACCACTACCTCTGTCTATTCTATTTCCCCATCCAAGTAAGATTTATGCCTCCTCCCTTAGATCTTCCTTGTTACTTGTCTTTCTTGGGTCTGTGCCTTGCAGCCTGTACTATGTGGCTAAAGTCTGCTTGTAAGTGAGTACGTAGCATGTGTGTCCTTCTGAGTCTGAATTAACCTCACTCAGAATCATCTTTTTTCGTTCTATCCATTTGCCTGAAAATTTTATGATTTCTTTGTTTTTAATAGCTGAGTAGTATTTGATTGTGTAAATGTGTTGCAATTTCTTCATCCATTCTTCGGATGGGTGACATCTAGGTTGTTTCCAAATTTTGCCTAATAAGAATAAAGCTGCTATGAAGATAGTTGAGCAAGTGTCATTGTTGTATGGTGGAGTGTCTTTTAGGTATATATCCAGGAGTGGTATAGTTGGGTCTTGAGGTAGTGCTATTCCCCGTTTTCTGAGAAAACACCCGATTGATTTCCAAAATGGTGGGACAAGTTTGCACTCCTACCAATGATGGAGGAGCATTCCCCTTTCTCCACATCAACCCCAGCATGAGCTGTCATCTGAAATTTTGATCTTAGCCATTCTGACCAGTGTGAAATGGAATCTCAGAGTCCTTTTGTTTTGCATTTCCTTGATGACTAAGGATGTTGGGCATTTCTTTAAATATTTCTCGGGCATTCTAGATTCCTCTGTTGAGAATTCTGTGTTTAGTTCATTGCTCTATTTATTTTGTTTATTGGTATTCGATTTCTTGAGTTCATTATATATTTTGGATATTAGCCCTTTGTCAGATGTAGGACTGGTGAAAATCTTTTCCCAATCTGTGGACTGTTGTTTTGTTCTATTGACAGTATCCTTGCCTTACAGAAGCTTTTTGGTTTTAAGAGGTCCCATTTTTTAATTACAACATTAAATTTCTATCTACTAATACTCTCTGTTTTCTGGAAAAATCAATTAAGGATACAAAAATACCCCACTGGATTTATGACTGTCTAGATATTACATTTTATATAGACAAATGATTCCCAGAGAAACACTCTAAAAGTTTACACATGACTTAGCGATTTAGGTGAGTAGTGGCTACAAAGCACTAATTCCTACTGGGATTATGGCTCTTCCTGCATCTAAAAAGATGAGGAAAATCTTCATCCTTGAAGAGGATTTGAAGCCACTGCCTGAGACCAAGTCTTCAGGGCTATGGAAAATGTTACTGAATTTAGAAACATACATTTTCTCTTCTCTTCTCTTCAATTCTCTTCTTTTCTCTCTCTCTTTCTCTCTCCCAGTCTCCCTTCCTCCTTTTCTTCTCTCTCTCTATATATATCTATATCTATCTATCTATCTATATACCATATATATGTGGTTTAATTAATATGGCTAGAAATATACTCACTTTTGGTACATATCTTTTTACTTTGTTTCTTTAAGAGTTTTCATCTGACAGGCTGATTAGATTTAAAATAGACTGCAAGTTTTATGTCCTGATCAAAACCCCAGAGACCACAGAAAATCCAGGAGGAGAGTCAGGTGGAGAAGAAACAACAACAGGAATGCTTTCAAACCTCCTGAACAGGACTGGCAGTCCCAAAGGAGCGCAGAGTGACAAGATCTGAATGCAACCTTTGTGTTTGATTAAGTCTGAAATTTCACTGCATGTATAAGTCACAGGAGCCCTTGAGTGGATCCCTCTCTCTTTCTCTTTCTCTCTCAGTCAAAAGTACCAAAGAGGCTGATGTCTAACCAATAAATTCTGTTGAGAGAAGATGGTTATAATGGAGCACTACTCATCTAAACCCCATTCTCTGCTGCCACCTAATTCTTAGAGGAGTGTCTCTTTATAGTCTGGATAGTTGCTTTATCCAGATCAAGGTCAATATCTAGAATCAACGCAAATAAGATCACTGAGGGAGTATTTGCCAGCTATGTCAAATATGAGTACTTTAGGTGCAAATATCAGAAGACTTGACTATCAGCGGATTAAACAAACAATACAAAACACCTGACAGTAACATGAAATCAGGCAGTTATTGACATTGGTTAAACAGCTCTATGATATTCTTGTTCTAATACATTATAGTTATAAGTCTCTGTCTCTTCCCTCAGGGATATATAGAGGCTGCCATAGTCAGACATCATATTCTAACTCAAAATAGAAGTAAAGAAAAACAGATAGAAGATTTATTCCAGAGTCTTCCTTGTTCTCATTGGCTAGAGTTCCTAAGACCACCAACTGGAAAGTACAATATATGAGAGAAGGGGAGCATGGAATAACTTTGAGTCGGTTTCCACTGTCTACAAAATCAGCTGTAGTTTAACCTGAGAAGAGTTGAAACTTTCCCTAGAAATAAGAAGGTCAAACCTTTGAGTGCTTCTGGAATTGCTACTGTGTAGCGTAGATAAGCATATTGAATGTGGGATGAAGACCAGGGTGAGACAAAGCAGGTGCCATGGCACAATATTTAAGCAGATAGATACTCATTATCAGGGCTGGACAAATGTAGGGTTAACTTTTTGCGGTCTTAAAATTGAGTGCCTCCTTACACACTGTGCTCCAGGCCCAACGGGCTCCTTAAACATTGTTTCCTAACTTTGCATTAGGAGTCCTAAGCTTAGTTGAATGCATAAAAACAAATATCAAGAAAATAAAGCTATTAAGTAAATGTTTTATAATGATGATTGTGCTGGCTAGTTTTTTGTCAAGTTAACACAAGCTATAGTCCTTTTAGAAGAAGGAGAGAGGATACACTTTCTTGATTGGCCTGTGAGAAAGCCTTTGGTGCGTTTTCTTGATTGATGGTTGATGTGGGAGGTGCTATGTTACTGGGACAGTGCCACCCTTGGGCTGCTGGTCCTAGGTGCTGTAAGAACGTACATTCAGCAAGCCATGAGAAACAAGCCAGGAAGCAGTACTTTTCCGTGGGCTCTGTATCAACTCCTGACTCCAGGTTTCTGCTCTCTTTGACTTCTTGCCCTGATTTCCATCAGTGACGGACTGTGTTATAGACTCTATTATAGATGAAAAAACCCATTCCTGTGGCTGTGGTGGTTTTTCTCATAGCAACAGAAACCTTAACTAAGACATCGATACTTAGGAAATATTTTTCAGATATGTCCCACCATAAACATAAAGATTAGTACTTAATTTTCATCCTAATATTAATAGAAAGAATACAGAACAGACTTCTGAAGAATATAGATTTCATAGCACCACACTGAAAGGAAAGACGTGGCTGGCTCTTTGACCCCCCCCCCCCCCCAAGGGAGGAGCAGCCTTACTAGGACACAGATTGCAGCCAGTCCTGAAGATACCTGATAAGCTAGGGTCAGATGGAAGGGGAGGTGGACCTTCCCTATCGGTGGAGAGGGGCATGGGAGGAGATGAGAGAGGGAAGGTGGGATTGGGAGGGAAGAAGGGAAGGGGCTACAGCTGGGATGCAAAGTGAATAAAATGTAATTAATGTAAAAAATAAAAATTTAATTAAAAAATTTCAATGCCTTTGCTTTAGATTTCCATGTTCTAGAATTCTAGAAAATATATTTATTTTCTTTTTAGATGATTTATTCTATAGTATTTTCTATAGAAAAGGAAAAGGGGGAGGGAAGGGCAGGGGAAGGAAGAGAGAGACCACTAGCATATATTGTATTGAGGTCCCTATAGAATTGAATTTAGATGAAGCATTGGGTCTAGTCAGCCAGAAGCACAGATGCCTTTAAGCTCTCATCTCTGATCTCAACTTGAGCCATTTGTTAAACCTGATACCCCAACATAGTGACCGAACCCTGCTTCTGGAATCAGGAAGCTAAATAAGCTTGTACTGAAATGGAGGTGAAGGCAACAGAAGGCATGTTCATGCTTCTCAGGATGAAGTCTGAGCTAACCAAGACAGGAGAACTGGAGAGAAGGCAAGCACGCTTTCTTCCTCGAAACCACTCCAAGTGCTCTGTCTTAATCAGCAGACATCTGCTGCGTAGACTGCTTTTTTACTCTATTCTTTTCATTCAGAACAATGCTTGAAAAGTGCAGGAACTAGGGGACTATTACATCAATACTGTGTCTTTTGCTTTTGGAAAAAATCTAATGTGATGGCATGGATACTTAACAATTGCAGAAATGTCTAATATTGCTTAGCATAGCAACAGGCTTGTTGACACTTAAAGAAGGGAATGACCTTGGGAGAATCTGTTTGGCTCTGCAGGCATTTGCTGCTCATGCTGCTGCCACTGTGTTGCATGGTTTTCTTGCAGTACATGTTCCCCTGTGTCTCTGCATGCCAAGCACCAGGGTGGGGGCGGGGCGAAGGCTTACAAAAACCAAATGAGACCAAGCCTTGTCACCATGGTGCACATCCTTGCCATCCAGGAGAGCAGCCATTTCCCTCCTTGGCACATATTCCTTGGCCCCACCACTACATGCCCTTTGCTCTGTCTTGCATTATATAATCCTGCCCTCTTTCGCCTCTGCATCTTCATAGATTGACTTCTTTCTCATAACTTTATTTGAGCAGACCAAAGCTGCTCCAGCCCCCTTGACTACTTGTTAGGGAAACCAAGGGTAGGTTTCCATTTTTGAGGACACAGTAAGATATTTCTTTTTTTTAAAAAATTATTTTATTTTTTAATATTAATCACAGGTTATGTACTTTGTATCCCAGACATAGCCCCCTCCCTCATTCCCTCCCAATCCCCCCATTCTTCCCTCATCTCCTCCATGCCCCTTTCCAAGTCCACTGATAAGGGAGGACCTCCTCCCCTTCCATCTGATCTTAGCTTATCAAGTCTCCTCAGGACTGGCTGCAATGTCCTCTTCTGTGGCCTAGCAAGGCTGCTCCTCCCTTGTGTGTGTGTGCGTGTGTGTGTGTGTGGGGGTATTGAAGAGCCTGCAATTGAGTTCATGTCAGAAATAGTCCTTATTCCTCTTATTAGGGTACCTACTTGGATACTGAGCTACCCTGAGCTATATCTGAGCAGGGGTTCTAGGTTATATCCATACATGGTCCTTGGTTGGAGAAACAATTTCAAAAAAGACCCCTGTGCCCTGATATATTTGGTCCTTGTGGAGCTCCTGTCCTCTCCAGGTCTTACTAACTCCTCCTTCTTTCATGTGATTCCCTGCACTCTGCCAAAGGTTTGGTTATGAGTCTTATCTGCTTTGATACACTGCTGGGTAGAGTCTTTCAGAGGCCTTCTGTGGTAGGCTCCTGTCCTGTTACTTGTTTTCTCCTACATCCAAGGTCCATCCCATTTGTCTTTCTAAGTCAGAATTGATCATCTTACCCCAGGTCTTCTTTATTGTTTATCTTCTTTAAGTGTATAGATTTCAGTATGTTTATCCTATCTTATAAATCTATATAAGTGAGTATATACCCTGTGTGTCTTTCTGCTTTTGGGATACTTCACTCAGGATGATCGTTTGCAGGTTCCACCATTTGCCTGCAAATTTCCTGATTTCCTCCTTTTTAATTGCTGAGTAGTATTCCATTGTGTAAAAGTACCACAATTTCTGTATCCATTCCTCAACTGAGGGGCATCTGAGTTGTTTCCAAGTTCTGGATATTACGAATAAAGCTGCCACCAACATGGTTAAGCAAATGTCCTTGTTGTGTACTTGAGCCTCTTTTGGATATATGCCTAGGAGTAGTATGGCTGGATCTTGAGGAATCACTATTCCTAATTGTCTAAGAAGGTGCCAAATTGATTTCCAGAGTGGTTGTACAAGTTTGCATTCCCACCAGCAATGGAGGAGGGTTCCCCTTTCTCCACAACCTCTCCAGCATGTGTTGTCACTTGAGTTTTTGATCTTAGCCATTCTGGTGGGTTTAAGGTGAAATCTCAGGGTCGTTTTGATTTGCATCTCCCTGATGGCTAAGGATGTTGAGCATTTCTTTAAGTGTTTTTCTGCCATTCTACAATCCTCTACAGAGAGTTCTCTGTTTAGCTCTGTACTCCATTCTTTAGTTGGATTACTTGATTTGTTGCTTTTTAACTTCTTGAGTTCTTTATATATACTGGATATTAGCCTTCTTTCAGATGTAGAGTTGGTGAAGAACCTTTCCCAGTCTGTAGGCTGACAGTAAGACATTTCTTTGCACTTAATAATAAAGTGGATGTGGAAGAATTTGATGTTTCATGATGTGTGGGTTAATATGCTGGAGAGAGCTCTTTTGTGTTTATAGGTTGTTGGCTATATAGGAGGGGAGAGAGGGAGGAAGAGAGGGAGGGAGGAAAAGAAGAGGGAGAGTACAGGAAGGGGAAAGGAGGAGGGAGGGAGGGATAATTCAATTTGCTACCAGTAGGGAGCACTATACAACCCAATGGAGAGCAGAAGTGCGAGTCAGGGCCTTAGTGACTCTCTTTTTTCCTAGGGGGCAGCCTGAATAGAACATTTAAGAAATGCTCCCAGCAATGGAGGAGGGTTCCTCTTTCTCCACAGTGCGGTTTCTACAATCAAGGACCATGTGTGGATGTGGACTGGAACCCCCGCACGGATGGGGCCCATGATAACTTGGTGTAGGGCTGAAGACCCTATTCAGGGAAACAGGGACTGTTTCAGTCATGATCTTGATGGCTGACTCTTTGACCCTCCCCCATATAAGCCGGGGAGTGACAGACTGGCTAGATCCCAGGGGAGGA
>JAQQSO010005014.1:0-12351 GCA_028658305.1 Pachyuromys duprasi | reverse complement strand
CTGACTCTTTGACCCTCCCCCATATAAGCCAGGGAGTGACAGACTGGCTAGATCCCAGGGGAGGACATTGCAGCCAGCCCTGAGGAGACAGGATAAGCTGGGGTTGGATGGAAGGGAAGGAGGTCCTCCCCTGTTGGTGGACTTGGAGGGGGCGGGGAAGAAGGAGATGAGGGAGGGAGTGGGAGGGTAGGAGGGAATGTGGGAGGGGGTACGCCTGGGATTCAAAGTACCTAACCTGTGATTGAGATAAAAATAAATAAATTTAAAAAAACAATATTAAGGGGAACGTCAAAAGAGGAGTTGTTTTTTGTGGCTGTTACTGTTGTTGTTGGACTATATAAAATTCACCACATCTATGAATTGAAAAATCATTGAATATGATAAGTAATTTTATCATATTTAAACTAACAAGCATCTGAGATAGATAAATGAATCCAGGAAGGCTTCGTGGAAAAGCTAAATCTCAAATGTGCTCATTAAGAATGTCAAGGGTACAGCTTCTGGAGCAGAGAGGTGAGGTCTTTGCAGGAAGAAAGAACAGTATGTGCAAAAGAACAAGAGGCAGAAAGGAGCAAATTGCAGGTGGTGGGAAAGTGGTAAGCAGATTAGAGAAGGGCTCTGTTAAGGAATAATGAGAAAGGAGAAATGGGCTTGATGAAGTGGGGGGAGGGAGGGTGGCTAGAAGAATGAGGGTAGAAGGTGAGAGGTCCTAACAGCCAAATTAAGGCATTTGGAGTGAATACAAAAGGCAGTAGGGGTGCAGAAACTGAAGAGGGATTTGATGAAAACTGTTTGGGAAGGTTAATCTGGCAACCTGCACAAGCTGGATGCAAGGAGAAAGGCTGGAGTCAGGACAATCAACTAGGAACAGCAGAAAGAGGCTGCACTGAGGTGAAAGGGACCTGACTGGGGATGCAGTGCTGCAGCAGAGCCAACAACCAGATATAACGGGGCAGGGAGAGGGCCTACAATAGAAAAGGAAGTGACAGGTTCAGGCACCTCCTCCCTGGGCTTTGTAAAGGAGGAATTGGCATAAACCTGTTGATGTCCAGGCTGGAAAGCTGGAGTATGCGAGGGACAGGGTTAGGGCTGGTGATGGCTAATTTTTTTATCATCATTACTTTTAATGTAGGGAAATTAGGAAGGGAGGCTAGAAGACAAGTTCTTCTGAAGCAAGAAGGTGAATAGAAAACAGATTATTTGTTTTGTTAGTAAATATCCAGGAAAGAGAAACACAGCGTTATTTTTAGACGACCATGATGAAAAGGCTGGAACATAAAGACTGAGGTCTTTTTCATGTGCCCATCTTCTCACTTTGTCTTTCAAGTATCTGTTTCCCAGTAACATGCACTAGGCCTGACCCTCCCCCAAAAGTCATCAGTCCCAGGAACTAGGCCAAAGGTCACCAATTCCAGGAACAAGGCCATAAAATTCCCTACCCAAGGAACAGCCTGAGGATAACCACAAGAATGGGAAGGTGTCTTATCTCAGGGTGGAGCATCTGTGATGGGAAGCCCACTAACCTTGTAGTAGAACATTTGTGGCACAAAAAATACCTAACATTCCTCAGGTCTACAAATTGATTGCTCAGTGTTAGTTTTGTTAGTCAGCCATTCACTTTGTAACAAGCTTCCCCTTGCTGAGTGTCATCCAATCATGTAACTGCTAAGCTGGGAATTCCAGGTTCTTGCCCAAACCCCAATAAAAACCCTATATTGCAGCTGCTCTGGGCTCTCTTCTCTGATCACACTGCATTGATGATGGTGGAGAGACAGAGCTTGAGCCCAAATAAATATGCTCTTTGCTCTTGCATATGTAGTCCAACTCCTGGTGAACTTTGGGGACCCTAAGATCTGGGCATAACAGTCTGACTTTCCACCCAACGCTGAGTCTCTGCTCACAAGAGAGGTTCACCCATGGCAATGGTTTTGCTCCTATGCCTCCCTCCATAGAAAGACTGAGAGTCACAAAAATAATGAAATGACTGTGATATTTCAAGCAGAGGAGGTTGAGGAAAGAGAACCAGGGTGGATATTTGAAAGCAAAAACAAAGAGTGGTCCTTGTTCCTGGTGTGCTCTCCCAGCACATTTAAAAGCTCAAGAAGGAAAAACAAGCAAACTGTCTGGTAAAAAGCTGGTGATTAAATACAATCATTACCAAATAGTACTTCCAGAAAGCACTGGTGTCTATGTTGGTAATGGCTAAAATGAGCTTGTATCTGGACTACACTCATACAGTAGAGCTTGGATAGTAATGAACACTCATACTTATCTTCCAACCCATCCCTACTCCAGAACTATGTAATAGTCCACTCCAGTCATGTCCACCCCAGAACTACGTAATAGGCACTAGCTACCATTAGACATGGACTGTCAGAAAGACTAGAAAAATTATTTTGGCTTCTTTTTTTTCACTTTTATTTTATATTAATCACAGGTTTTATACTTTGTATCCCAGCCATGGGCCCTCCCACATTCCCTCCCTTTCCCCCCCTTCCCTCCCTCATCTCCTCCCTGCACCTTTCCAAGTCCACTGATAGGGGAGATCCTCCTTCCCTTCCATCTAACTCTAGCTTATCAGGTCTCTTCAGGAATGGCTGCAATGTCCTCTTCTGTGGCCTAGCAAGGCTGCTCCTCTACCACAGAGGGCCTCGGAAAGACTCTTCCTAGCAAGGTATCAAAGCAAAGATTATTTTGGCTTCTTTTGTGTCAGCTGTAGCCACTACTTTCTTACTCTGAGCTTGTTGTATTGGTAAAGTAATTTTTAAGAATCATGATGATACAGCATTTTTTAAAAAATACGGAACTGGAAATCAAGAGACCTGAGTTTATAAATCCCAAGTTGACCAAACAATAATCACCATGGTAGGGAAAAGACAACCCAGAAAAATATTACTAACAAAGGACATATCCACAATGAATTTGGGGACCTTAAAGATCTTGAAGAGAGTAACTTAGGTGGGCAGAAGGGGTCATAGGAAACCACTTGATACAGTAGTACTTAAGCTGAGTCCTAAAGAAGAACTGAGCTATACATGGATAAGTGTTTATGATGTTGAGAAGGGCAGAGTATCCCAGGCAGAAAGCATAGCACATGTAAAAGGGCTGGAAGAATGAGAGAGCTTGACATACATAAACAGACTGAAGGAGTTCAGCAGGGTTGGAGCACAGAGATAAAGAAAAAGTGGTTAAGTCTAGACCAAGTAAGACTCATATGTCATGAATGAAATTTGAACTTTACCCTAAAGACAATGGGAAGCCATTCAGTGAGGGGCACCTATAACATAATCAGATTTGTAGTGGAGAAATTTCCCTCTGGCTGCAGTATGTGAAGAATAGACTGCAATTTGGAAAGTGGAGTAAAATAAGAGTGAGAACCAAGATACAGACAGAGATAGACATATTCTCTCTCTCTCTCTCTCTCTCTCTCTCTCTCTCTTTCTCTCTCTCTCTCACACACACACGTACAGAGGCATACACACAAACATAGACACAGCCACCCACAAACTGAAGATAGCTTTTCCCCACTTTAAGATCCAATGCCCCTAAGGTTGAAAGTTTCGCCAGTCTGTGAATTAAATGTGAATTAAATGAAACTCTGGAAAAGTATCATGTTTTATCTTTTCTATATGTCTAATTTTTATAGAACGTTAAGCACCTGCCATCTCTGCACCTATTATCTCGACACCCTATTGAAAAGCTAGGCAAATTGAAAACTAGGCATTCAAACTAGAATTAGACAAGTAATTATCACACAGCTATGTCAGGGACAGGGAAAGAGAGGAAGCAGGAGAGAGGAAATATCACGGCTGTCACTATGATTTTCAAGAATTCCAACTCCTCCAAAACATGAATGGACAGAGAAAGAGAAAATTAGGGTTTGTAGACTGGGTGAAGACTTGAAATTAATTGCTGTGAAGTCTGTGTATAGTTTGAGTAACTCATGAGTCTCTGTTCTCTGTAAATGGGAGAGTTAGACTAGATGGATTCCTACAGTTTAGTGTTGCATTCATTTGGGGAAGTGAAGGTGATTCCTTCAATGACCAGATCTCTCTCTCTGGGCATGTGGCTCTCTGACTTTTATTGTTCTTGCCTCCCATGTAGCGAAGTCAGCATTTTAAAAACTCGTGAGGCCACCATTTTCTACAGCCCTGCCTTTGGAATAGTCTGTTCTCCCACACCTCAGATTTCTCTTTTAGTTTTCATGAGTTATGATTCTGCCAGGCTTTCCTTAGTGGTGTTACTGGTGCACTAGACAGAAGACAAAAACACAAAATTCATGCCACAAGCATGCCTGCTTACTTACAAGTCTGTCACTCTATCTGAAGCCATACATACAACCCACAGAGCACTGATTTGTTCGGGGCTGCCTCCTTGCTTCTTTCTCTCTGAAAGACACAGTGCTGATATGCTCTAGTGACATCCCAGTCTAGAATATATTTTGCGGGGATCCAGCTTCTAATTTACTCTCCATTCAATCTGACAATTCATTTATTTATTTATTTATTTATTTATTTATTTATTTATTTATTTATTTATTTATTTATTTATTGAGCACCGACTGTGTGCCTAGCACTCAGCAAGATTCTCCAGGGACTGCTAGGGTGTCTAAACAACACAGCTTAATCCTGCCTCAGCGTGGACTGTGCATTATTGCAATGGCTTTGTTTGGAAGGAAAGGCTGTGCTGAAGTTACATGCAGACCTCATTCAAGTCAGTTGGCTTGAAAATGAGGCTGGATTTTTAACAAAAGTCAGGAGCTGATATCACTAAGGCTTTAATTCAATGGATAGTTTCATTTGAACCTTGGAGTTACCTTGTGTACATCTGAGGATACAATTCATTGCTTACCTTCTTCAGAAGGTTCATCTTCAGAGATTCTCAGCATTTTTAAAATGTCATTAAAGCCATAATCTGTCACTTTTAGTACAAAACGCCCATCTACCACACAGTTCCGAGACTTTAGCCTCCCATGAATAAATTCTCTGTGATGTAAATATTTCATTCCCTGCAGATGATATAACAAATTTATTTAGGCAGTCATTTAATTATTTTATGCTTTTAGAGCCAATTTCTCAGGTTGTTAATGGCATGGGAGGTTATGATTCATTATTCAACCTTTTTTTTTTCTTATCCACAAGCAAAGTAAACCTTTGACAAGATGTTTAGGTCAATTCTAGCTCTAAAATGTTTGGCTTTGATTAAGAATCATTTCTTGTGTTTATTGAGAATTATGTTCTCCTGGGAGATCTATTGACATTTCAAGCACATTATGGATCCATTCGCATGACATTTCCAGGAAACTGGAGATTCTGATTTTTTCTCAACAGATCTAATGCAACTCTCAATTCATTATCAATAGAAGTAGAAACTTGGTATGGCTTTGAGGGATGGCAACTTATCAGGAGCTACAAAAATTTTAAATATGTATACTGTAGAGGTTCTAATTCTTTAGAAAAAGCATGTATTCTTACATATATGTTAACAAACAGAGCAAGAAGAATACATACTGCAGCTTTGATTTTATATATTGTGTAACTGGAAATAAACCAAATAATCAGTAAGGGAGTAACTAGATTTATCATACATTCCCATCCTTGAATATTCTGCAATACTTACAAAACATAATGTTGACCACTATGTACTGATATTGATATAACTATAAATCAAATAATGAGTACAAAATAGTGAGTTGGCAAGTTATGTGATGGCATGTGTTCTAAATAAAATTGTTATGATATATGTAAATAAATATGAAATGAATTTCAAGTCATTTCTATTTTTTTTTTTTTTTTTGCAGTAGCTAACTTAGGGTAGAAGTGGTAAAAGAAGAGGGTTGGATAAATGTCAACATTTTTCCAACATACATTTATAGCACTGGATTTTAAATGTTAATTTAATCTACTACTTTAAATAAAAGAATAGTTAAATGAAGAAGAAAGTTAGGTATTTCTGGTCTCTAGAGTTGCTTGAGATCCTTTACATGACAGTCAAATGTGATACACAAGAACTCTCCATCAGATGGGCTTAATCCTTGTACAAAGAATACATATTTATTTTAGTATAGCCATCTCAGAATTATTGATATGACGAGCCATTTTAGTTAACTATCTCTGCGTTGAGCCTGATACCCCTTTGTATTACCATGCTTTCCATTTTGTGCTCCAAGGAAGGCTATAGTCTCCAGTACTTGCAAGCCAAATCTACAATGGGCAGGATTTTTCACAGGTTAGCTAGTGCTTGAATATCACTCATCACAAGCCTGAAGAAGATTGTTATTTAAAGACCTCTCCTTAACTGGATTTTGCTTACAGTGTGAGTAGAAAAAGCAGTAGAATAGGAATCAGAATATCTGCATTTCCATTAGTTAGGATAATATTAACCATCACAGCATTATATTAACAGCTCAGCCACTTAATAGTCAGCCGAGAAATACATATTTGAAAGTGACAATGTGTGCTAGATATTGTAAAATAGAGACTGCCTGATGTGGTGTCTCTGAGCCTCTGGGTGAGGGGGGTAATCATGGCCATCTTACAAAATGAGAATAAGATAACATCTTCACCTTCCATACCTCCTTGAAACTGTTTAAGTCACTATTCAAAGCTCAAGGCTGTGCTTAATGTGTACATAGTTCAATAAATCATAGATTATTCAGACCAACTGCACGAAAAACACATACACAGAGCTATATAGCAGCTTACAGAGTTCAATGGCTCTACAGAAGCTCATCTATGGACCTTTCCATAAATTTCCATTGACACAAACAATGGAGGTGCTGCGTTATATAACCAGTGGACATTTGTCTTTCCAGGGGCAGAGTTTCAATCTACACAAACATGTAAAGTTTCATCGTGTATTTCTACACTGTGACACCTTTTTAGAAAATGAAAGCCAGTAGCTGGTTTTAAACAGTGCAAAATATTCTGGGAATGAGTGCTTCCCTATCTCCATAAAGCAGAGAAGTGGAATATGGTTAAAGGCAGAAGAGAGCTTGATGGTAAACAGAAGGGGAATCTGGCCCTCAGACTGAGAGGGAACATGGACAAATATTTTCTGTATCAATATTCTATAACACATATAAACAAAAGAGCAGTGAGAGGGTAGGAGGTCAGGATGTGGGAGAGAACGTAGAGGAGTTAAATTATCACAACCTACAGGAAAGAAAACTTCTCAAAATCTTACATTTCTAACCTTTAAAAGTAGAACAAAATAAAAAACCATAATCTTTGTAAATTTTAAACCTATAAGGAAAAAATCCAACACTCCTTTAGCCTTGCCATTCACCTTTTTAAAAAGATTTTCTAAATTTATTTATTATTTTGTATTCATTACAGTTTATTGCCATTCACCTTAATGAGGTCCAGCAGTAGTGATGATTTGAACATCCAATCCAGTTTCACGTCATCATTTGTCAGTATGTCTTCTAGGCTCCTTCGCGAACAAAATTCTGACACAATGGCAAACATCCCTGAATCAAAGAAGAAGCCCAACAAAGGGTTGACATTCTCATGCCGCAGGTCTTTCATCTGCAAAGAAGACATAGAGACCAATCACAAATCTCTTGTTTCACTTATTGGCTGTTGACTATACTATATAAAAAGTACAAGAATAAAGATGGGTAAAATGAAGGCCATTGTTTCCATACAAAGTGTAAAAAAATAAATAAATTGTTTGAGAAAACATTAAATATAATGAAATCACTTGTTCCAGAAGAGCTCATACTCAGCACAAAGTAATAGGAATGTGATCTGAAAACTATATTTCATCAAATAATGTGTTTTAAAAGAGACCATGAGATGTTGAGTGATCTCTCAGAGATTAAATATCTCATCCAGACAGGCAGTGAGGAAGGCAGGTATCAAAGGAAGCATTTCAAAGAATTGATAACGAGACTGTATTGAAGAAGATTAAAGAGTTGACTAATGGACATGATGGAGGGGCAAAATACTTCTGAAATAAAGAAACTATACAAACTACAGTGCAATGGGGCGAATATGAACTATCAAGCTAGAGCAATAAACAAAAGCAACAAGCCATGGAGTGAATATCATAATTTCAGTGTTATATGTGTCATATAATTTCATAGAGAACCCTGGTAAGGAATTTAACTGTACTCTATTAATATTTGAATTAAATAGATGTAAAAGAGGAAAAAGTTCCCCTCCATAATCATTCTCTGACTCATAGATGGGTTTCTGAATAGACAATGATGTGATACATGAATACAAGAGATTTGAGGAAGATGTAGTGGCAGGTTTTGGGGTGCACCACTCACATCCTGTTTACTATTTACTATTCATTCTCTTTATAGCTGCTATACATGTTAGCTAAAAATTTATAGTGACTACCATTCTCAAGAAAATTGTCTTTCTGTTCCCAAGATGGCGGCGACCAGCGCACACCATATTCAGAGGAGCTGAAAATCCGAATTGGTGAGTTGAGGGGCTGTGGATCCCCCCTCCAACAAAACAAAACAAAACAACAACAACAACAAAAAACGGTATGAGGAGCCCGGGGAGAAGGGGGACAAACCCTGATCTGAGTTCAATAGGACACAAGTCAACTGCTGACATCTCTGTGGACTTCTGGGGAATCGATTCCTGGGAACTTCCCTGTAACTGGCAGAAGCAGCAGCAGAGGTAGCCAAGCCTGCAGCACAGGAACTGGTAGAGATACTGCAGCCAGCAGGGAGGCAGCAGTGGAGGTACTGAAACCAACAGCTGAAGCAGGGAAAGCAGCCAGCAATGCACACAGCAACTTGCAAGGACCACAGTGCTGCCTGCTCCAAGCACAGATCTCCCTTCTTGAAATTTGAGACTGAGAACACTCAAACTCCCTCCACTGAGACCTCCTGAGCTCCTGCCCTGCCTAAAAGGGGGAGGCAGAAGAGGAGGCACATATTGCTTCCCAACTCCGAGAGCTGAACTCAGCCTGCTGTGCTCACAGCTTCTAGCACAGAGCACAGGGCTGGGCACACAGGGCCCACAAGACAGCATGTGTCCCACCCGCAGCATCACCCACAGACCTCAGAGTCCAGCCTGCAGAGCCCGCCACAGATGTACATCACTGGATATTCAGGAAATCTGCACAGGCACTTTGCGCCTTCAATTTGCACTTGCTACCCACGCTAGCATCCATATCTCCTCCTGCACTGGCTCCCAACCCCCATATCCCAAGCACCTACACTCTCTAGCACTCCCCTTCAAGACACACTTATGAGAGCCCACCCGTGCGTGTACACACACACACACACATACCACACACGCACACACACATGCATTTACTCCCTCTCAACAATAATTCTGTGCCACTGGCTTTTGCTCCCTCAGGTACCAGTGAAGCAACAACACACACTCTCAAACCACTGGACCTCCATGATCTTCCTGAAGAATACTCCAGACATCAGAGAAAGACGGTTCAAGTCTGAAGTTCAGACTCAAGGAACAAACAATGAAGGTTACATATCAGCAAATGGCCAAAGGCAGACGTAACAACTCACCCAACAAAAATCAGGACACCATGGCACCACCAGCAACCCTCAAAATCAATGGATATTTTAATTCAGCGGAAACAAAGGAAAATGACTTTAAAACTATGCTTATGCAGTTATTAGAGGAACCAAAAGAGGAAATGAACAGAGCCCTCAAAGAAATTCAGAAGACTATAAATGCCCACGTAGAGGAAAAATTAGAGACATGTAGAGAGGAACTGAACAACAACAACAACAGAAATAGGAGCCTCAATCAGTCAGATGAAGGAAATGGTGCAAAGCATGAAAACAGAAATAGAATCTATAAAGAAAACACAAACAGAGAAAATCCTGGAATTGGAGAACTTAGAGAAAAGATCAGGAACCACAAAGGTAAGCATCACCAATAGAATACAAGAGATGGCAGAGAGAATCTCAGGTGCTAAAGACACACTTGCTGAAATTGATTCCTCATTCAAAGTAAAAGAAAAATCAGAAAAGTCCCCAACATAAGACATCCAATAAATCAAGGACGCCATGAAAAGCTGAAACCTAAGAATAATAGGAATACATGAAAATGAAGACTCCAGGCTCCAAGGACCAGAAAATATTTTTAAGAAAATCATAGAAGAAAATTTTCCCAACTTAAAGAAAGAAATGTCCATAAACGTACAAGAAGCCCACAGAACACCAAATAGACTAGACCAGAAAAGAAATACCTCTTGTCACATCATAGTCAAAACACTAAACCTACAAAACAAAGAAAAAAAATAGTAAAGACAGCAAGGGAAAAGTGTCAGGTAACATATGAAGGTAGACCAATCAGACTCACACCAGACTTCTCATCAGAAACTAAGAAAGCCAGAAGGGCCTGAGCAGAAGTCATGCAGTCTTTAAGGGAACACAGATGCCAGCCAAGACTACTATACCCAGCGAAGCTTTCAATCAACATAGATGGAGAAAACAAAATATTCCATGACAAAACAAAATTCATGCAATATCTACACAGCAATCCAACCCTACAGAAGATACTAGAAGGAAAACTACTATCCAATGAAAACAACTACACAAAAGAGAATATAGGATACAGATAATTTCCAAAAAAAAAAATTAAAAGAAAAAAAGCAATGAATCATAGTAAGACCACATACTCCAAAATAAAAGGAACTAGCAGTCATTGGTCACTATTATCTATCAACATCAATGGACTCAACTCTCCAATAGAAAGACACAGACTAACAGAATGGTTGAAGAAACAGGATCCAACATTCTGCTGCATCCAAGAAACACATCTATGCAACAAAGATAAACAATATCTCAGAGTAAAGGGGTGGAAAAATGTTTTTCAAGAAAATGGATGCAGAAAACAAGCTGGGGTAGTGATCCTAGTATCTAATAAAATAGACTTTCAACCAAAATTAATCAAAAAAGATGAGGAGGGGCACTTCCTTCTCATCAAAGGAAAATTTCATCAGAAGGACATCACAATTTTGAACATCTATGCTCCAAATACCAGACTACCCACATTTGTAAATGGAACATTATTAAAACTGAAATCACACATTGATCCCAACACCTTAATATTAGGAGACTTCAACACTCCATTCTCACCAAGGGACAGATCATCTGGTCAGAAGCAAAAGAGGGAAACAAGGACACTTAAAAGGCCATAAATCCCATGAACCTAACAGATGTCTACAGAACTTTTCACCCTAGATCAAAAAAGTATACCTTCTTTTTAGTACCTCATGGAACCTTCTCCAAAATAGACCATAGAGTTGATCACAAAGCAAGCCTCAGAAGATATAAGAAGATTGAAATGATTCCTTGTATCCTATCTGACCATCATGGTCTAAAGCTGGACCCAACAACAACAAAAACAGCAAAAAGCCTGCACATACATGGAAACTGAACAACTCACTACTCAATGACAGCTTGGTTAGGGAAGAAATAAAGAAAGAAATTAAAGATTTCCTAGAATTCAATGAAAGTGAAAGCACAACATACCCAAACTTATGGGACACAATGAAGGCAGTGCTAAGAAGAAAGCAAGTAGCAGTAAGTGTCTTCAAGAACAAATTTGAAACATCTCATACAAGAAACTTAATGGCCCAAGTGAAAACCCTAGAAAAAAAAGAAGCAGATACACCCAAGAGAAACAGAGGACTGGTAATAATTAAACTCAGGGCTGAAATCAATCAATTAGAAACAAAACTATTCAAAGTATCAATGAAACCAAGAGCTGGTTCTTTGAGAAAATCAACAAGATAGATAAGCCCTTAGCCAAACTAACAAAAACGCAGAGAGAAACTATCCAAATGAGCAAAATCAGAAGTGAAAAGGAGGACATAACTATAGACATTGAGGAAATCCAAACAATCATTAGGTCTTACTACAAAGGCCTATATGCTACAACATTTGAAAATCTAAATGAAATGGACAATTTTCTTGATAGATTCCATCTACCTAAATTAAGTCAGGATCAGGTAGAAAGATTGAACAGTCCCATATCCCCCAAGGAAATAGAAGCAGTCATCAAAACTCTCCTTTCGAAAAAAAGGCCAGGGCCGAATGGTTTCTTCACAAAATTCTACCAGACCTTCATAGAATAGCCAACTCCAATTCTATTCAAACTATTCCACAAAATACAAACAGAAGGGACATTACCAAAGTCATTCTAGGAAGCTACAGTCACCTTGATATCTAAACCACACAAAGACCAGACAAAAAAAAGAGAACTTCAGACCTATCTCTCTTATGAACATTGATGCAAAAATACTCAATAAAATACTTGCAAACCAAATCTAAGAACACATAAAAGATATCATTCACCATGACCAAGTAGGCTTCATCCCAGGCATGCAAGGGTGATTCTGAAA
>JAQQSO010005013.1:0-12351 GCA_028658305.1 Pachyuromys duprasi | reverse complement strand
ATATACAAGAAGGAGAACCCAGGTTGGTATGATCAATGCTTGTTTAGATGAACAAATAGGATGGACATTGAATGGAGGATAAAACAAGCAACAGGACAGGAGCATACCAAAGAGGACCTCTGAAAGAATCAATATAGCAATGTATCAAAGCAGACATTAAGACTCACAATCAAGCCTTTGACAGAAGGCGGGAAGTAATAATAAAAATAGGGGAAGTTGTTAAGACTTGGGGAGAACAAGAGCTCCACAAGGACCAAACTGAGCAGGGCACAGGGGTCTTATATGAGACAGTTTCTCCAACCAAGGACCATGTATGGATATAGCCTAGAACCTCCGCTCAGATGTGGCCCATGGTAGCTCGGTATCCAACTGAAGACCCTAGTAAGGGGAACAGGGACTGTTTCAGTCATGAACTCGATGGCTGGCTCTTTGACCCTCCCCCATACACACCAGAGAGTAACAGACTGGCTAGATCCCAGGGGAGGACAGTGCAGCCAGCCCTAAGGAGACAAGATGGTCTGGGGTCGGATGGAAGGGGAGGAGGTCCTCCCCTGTTGGTGGACTTGGAGGGGATGAGGAGGAAATGAGGGAGGGATGGGGAGAGTGGGAGGGAATGAGGGAGGGGGCTACGCCTGGGATGCAAAGTACCTAACCTGTGATTGATATAAAAATAAATAAATTACATTTTAAAAAATAAGTGGATATTAGCCATAAAGTAGCCATAAAGATAGCCATTCTATAATCCACAGACCCAAAGAAACTAAGTAACAAGGAGGGCCCAAGGAGGATGCTTGAATCTCACACAGAAGGAGAAATAAAACAGACACAGAGGTGGATAGGAGGAGGGAACTGAGTGGGAGAAGGATGGGGAAGGGAATGGAGCAGGGGTTAGATGGGGGAAAGGAGAGCTGCAGAGAGAATGAAAATTGGTGGCAGGTTGTGGAGGGAATCTTTGGGACCCTGGGGGAATGCTCCCACGAGTCTATGGGGTTGACCCTAGCTGAGACTCCTAGCAGTGGGAAATATGGAGCTTGATGTGGCCACCTCATATAGCCAGGAAGGACTTCCAATGGAGGGAGAGGACACCAACCCATCCACAAAACCTTTGACTCAAAATTTATCCAGTCTACAAGATATGCTAAAGATGGAGCAGAGATTGAGGGAATGTCAGCCAATGACTGGCCTAACATGAGACCCTTCCTGAGGGAGAGAGTCCACCCCTGACACTATTAATGATACTCAGCTATGCTTGCAGACAGGAACCTAGCATAACTGTCCTCTGAGAGGCTTCATCTGGCAACTGGTAGCAACAGATGCTGAGACCTACAGCCAAACAGTAGGCGGGCGCTCCTGGAATCTCATGCAAGAGTAGTCAGAAGGATTGAGGGAACCAGAGAGGTGAAGGACACCACAAGAAGAACTACAGAATCAACTAACCTGGGCCCACGAAGGCTCACAACCAAAGAGCATGCCTGAGCTAGACCTAGGCTCCCTACACATATGTCACACATGTGCAGCTGGGTCTTCATGTGGGCCTTTGGATACCTTTCCCTTAGCTGGGCTGCCTTGTCTGGTCTCAGTGGGAAAGCACTCAGTCCTGCTGTGACTTGATGTGCCAGGATGGGTTGGTACGCTTCCCCATCTCTGAGGAGGAGAGGGAGGAATAGGGCAAAGGTGTGAGGGTGGGATTGGGAAGGGGGTGCTACAATCCGGATGTAAATTAATGAAGAAAAATTACAGTCTCAAAAATGACAAAAAAGTCAGCTAGGAAAACATACATCTGTTGGGGGTATCATTTAATTTCTAACACATTTCATCAAGCTTACAACACTTTTTTCACATTTTACATGGCTGTATAAATCAATATACAAACTACTGAAATTTGTGGATCCCTTCATGGTCGTCAGAGGGTAAAAGGGAAATGACATGGCCCCTTGGGATTCTTAGTCTTATTAATAAAAGAATTAAAGAATGGATTTAAATAGAAGGTGAAGGACAATTTTTTTAGAGTTTAGAAAAACCGCCCCAGGGCAGGAAAGCTACAAATCTAAAGAGCTAGAAAATGGAGGACAGAAGGGGGGGTGCCATTTATGCTGGCATGGATGTCAGACACATGGCCAACAAACAGCCATATGGTGAAGAGGCTTTAGAGTAAGGCAGCCCAGAATGTTGGGGAAACCAGGAGTTAGGGAAGGGGCGCTTAGAGGAGAAATAGAGCAAAAAAAAAGAGAAGTCATGTTCTTCTGAATAATTCAGGAAGGCAGACAGATTTACAAAGCTACATGACTTCTGCCTGTTAGCTACTGCACTAGGGGAAGGAATTCTGTTATCTCATTAAAAGACTAATTATTCCGTCTATCTCTTTAGCACGGGGGTTAAAATTAGCCCTTTCCTAGGGGTGGTCCCTGGCCAAGTGAAACACTGGCCCAACTGGAATATGGAATGTTGTCTCTACCCAGGCCAGAGATTCTATTCTCTTGACCAGAGCACACACAGGCATAAACCTACTCACCCTTCTCTCTCTCTCTCTCTCTCTCTCTCTGTTTCCTTTTGTTATGTAACAAAACTTTTCCTGCTCATCCCAGATAGGGAGCCCTAGACACCCCAAAGTATGGATACCACCAAAGTACAACTTGATGAACCACTGAGTCTTATTGGGGTTACTTACAGGAATATAAGGATTACTTATAAGAACAGAAATGACTCCACAGCTGCATCACCAAAGCCCACCCCAGCACTCAGAAAAGCTGGGAACGTGGAGTACAGGGCATAGCCTTCAGGCAGCTCAAGAGGTTGGAGAGTGTCCTTTCCAAGTGACTCAGTTGATCTAAACCTCTTCTAGGCAGCTCAGCTGATACCTTCCAGGCAGGTCTCCCAATGGGTGTATGTTTCCCTAGTTGGCTTTTTTGTTGTTTTGAGATTGCATTTTAATTACAACATTTTGATTATAACTAGGCAGCTACTCTGGTCTCAGAGTCTTTGCTTTTCTCCTCTGATACAGCTTTGCGGCTTTATTGCTTGCTAGGACAGGGAGAGGCCTAGTGAATCTGGTCAGTTTCAGGTACTTCCTGAAACTATTCTTGAGTTGTTTACCTTTCTGCTTAAGGAGTTTCCCCACAGGGTGGAATGTTTCAATCTCAAAACCATTGCACAGAACTGTTTAGGAAGACTCATTGCAAGTACCACAAGTATTGGTTAGACAGCCGTTTATAATGTCTTCAAAAGGATTCCAGGCTGATTTGGCACTACAGTGAAGCATTATGCTCTGTAACTGAGGGTGTAACTCAGTAGAGCTCGCTAACATGCAGGATGCTCTAGGTCCAATCCTCAGTCCTGCACTAACCAGGTTTGCTGCTGTATCTCCAGCCTTCTGTTGGTAGAAGCAAGAGGACCAAGAATTAATAACATCCTGGGCTCCATAAGACTGGTCTTTTTTTTTAAGTTTTTAAAAAGGCAAAGAAAGGCCAGCAACATGTCTTAGTTGGTAAAGGAGCCTGTCACAAAACCTGATGACCTGGATTGCATCCCAGAACCCATGGTAGAAGAAAAGAACTGATTCCACCAAGTTATTCTCTGATTGCCACACATGTGCCTATGCTGTGCTCATGTTCACAAAGTGCTCTCTCTCTCTGTCTCTCTCTCACACACACACACATGCACACACACACACACACACTATAAATTTAAAAAACAATTTCAAGGCTGGGGGAAAAAAACTTCCTAGAAAATCTATGCCAGAGTCAGACTAAAAGGAGTCTCTTGGATACTCAGAACATAAAATTTTCTGGCGATAGAATAGCTTTTCTCCCTGGTCTTTTAATTTCATAGAAAGACACCAATAATGATGCAGGGTACAATTGATGACACCTTAGATTTTGTGACATTATCAATAATGTAGATATGGCAGTGGTTTTAGGCCGCGAAGGAAGACATTGTAATGATAATGATAACTAAGAACAACTTCCCCTCAGGCAGGTACCAACTCTGCACTTCACCTACACCATCTAACTTATTCATTATCATAACCCTATGAGTGGGTTGCCTTCACATGTGGTTACAATTGTCCTTGGCATCATACAGGAAAAGAATAAAGTGCTAAAGGATGAATACTGCTAGGCTTAGGGATATATCAGTTGGTACAGCACTTGCCTAGCATACATGAAGCCCTAAGTTCAATTCCCAGCATGAAATAAGCCAGATGTGGCGGGGCAGCTTTGTAATCCCAAAGTGGAGGCAGGAGGATCAGATCATGAGTCTCTTTGCCACATGTTCAATCCCACTATTCATTCTGCAAGACAATCCTAAACCAAATCAGTCAACATGCCGGTCTAAGGCTTGGGAGAAGTCAACTCAAAGATATTTTAGCAAGGTGTGGTGGCTCAAGCTTAGAACACAGCAAATGGAGTCTGAAGCAGAAGGGTTGGTTCTAGTTCAAGACCAGCTTGAGCTACGCTACAAGACCCTGCCTCAAAAATAAATAGACAGATAGATAGCTTCAATGGAGCCAGGTACAAAGGCAGGAACCCATAGTCCCAGCTACCAGGAGGAAGACTGAGGCTGAAGGATTGATCAAGCTCAGGAGTCTGAGGTTAGCATGAGCAGCATACTGAGACCCTAACTCTTAAAATAACTTAAAAGACATTTTAAAGAAGTAATGCTTGGAAGTAGAAGATATGGTTGCCATGGGCAAACCTTGGCTTCAATCCCTGACACCAAGAAAAAATGTTCAGTGCCTTACTCCCTGCCACCCACAAACTTAAGAGCAAACCCTGACGGAGTCTGTCTTTGCTGTCCCTCCCAGCCTTTCCTCTCACCGCAGTTCCTCCTTTGCCTTTGTCCTGTACTGTTTTGGGATGCAGCTCAGGGCTCACACACGATTAGCAACACTCTGTCACTGAGCTGCGGCCCTAGCCCCTTCTTTTCGCTTCAGTCCCAACCCCCACCTTCAATGAGTAAATCCTTTACTCGTGTCTGGATTTGTCCCTACTCCCTGTCTGCACCTTCTGAGAAAACTGTATCGTTCCCTTCCCTTATCTATCACATGGGACGTTCATCCCTTCTAAGGTGGTGTATAGTGATAAAAAATGAAATCAAACATGTCAAGACATGATAAGTGATTAGAATATTGAAATGCACAATAGGTGTTAGCTATGGTTATTGCTCACAAACCTATGTTTTGAGGACTTAACAAATCTGGCATGCTTCATCCTTTCCCTTGCCATGCTTAGGAATACTTCTAGACTGAGCATCAGGAGCCCGGGGCACTATCCACAGCTGCCCTTTGTATTTCTGCCCATTTTTGTCCTGGCAGGACAAGCTCATGACTGTTTTTGAACAATTCATCCTCAGATGGATAAGAGCAGGACTAACTAGGACCAGAATGTGTCCTCGAAGGACATGCTGGAGAATGAGGTGCTGAGCTGGGCAGGGCAGAAAGGCAGCCTCCGTGGCTGTGCCCTCTTGCTGGCTGGAGGACCACATTAAGAAGTAGAGCTCAACCGCAGTTTCACAACAAAACTGTCAGGAAAAAGTCAGGCAAATTCATTCAGTGTTGGTGTGCAGTTAAGGCCTGTCGGCAGGTGTCTCCTGCTATGGGAAGAACTTGCCACTCTGAGAGGATGAAGACTGAGCTGTGCTGGCCTCCCTTCTCAGCCCAGTAGCTGTGACTCAGCAGGAAGCCAGCCAAGGCTTGACTCACTGCCCCCTCCAACTGCCACACCCAGGGTTTTCCTCCAGGACTTGGAAAGTCCACTTGCAGCTTGAAGTAGAGCTGGTACCTGAGTCTACTCAAGCCAATGAAATCATCTCTGCAACAATGTTATACCTTCGTCTTCAGAAGCTCCAACTCTGCCGGGGTGAGGAGCCTGCTTGGCTTCTTGTGCAACCTGGAGTGAAGTCCCTGGCCTCCCTGGCCAAGTTTGCCCATCTGTACCATGAGGGTGATGGCTCCCTCACAGTAACAAGAAAACGTAGGCTAGAATGTGGTGTGAAAGGTCTCCTCCTCAACATACCAGGCCTGGCCCCACTTTGGTACCTTTAGATGACGTCTAGATTGCTTTCGCCCCAGTTAGCCGTGTGGCCATCTAGCTCACTTTCTTGTCGTTTTGGCTAAATACTCATTTTATAAACCACCTCTAATATTTTCTCCCCCCCGCCCCCGTCAAAAGACAAAAGTTGGGTCTAGCTGCTTCTTTGCTTGATCTGATTTTATAGATCTAATTTCTTTTATTTTTAAGTCATGTATCAGGGAAACCCCTAGTCTACAAAACAGAGCAATCCCACTAGGGAAATGGCAGAAAGTAGGTTACAAGATGGAAACTGAACAAAAGGGGTCGGGGAGGAACCTGGAGATACACTCACTGGTGGAGAGTTTGCCTGGAATGCCTGCCAGCGCGCCCACTGCCCTGAGTAAAATATTTAGAACTCCCAAAAAACGAGCAATTACACCCTGATTAGCTAAGAAGGAGCTTCCTTACTACAAACACAACCAGGCAGACTGGAGACTCCTGCTTAGGGAAACTTGAAATCTGTTCCTTTAAACTTTCTGTTTCATCTCGTGGCTTTTGTGTCCGTGACTCCATTTTGATTTGGTCCTGTCCCATGAGATCTCGTGTAGGAAGGAGCTAAATCCAAAGAACAGCTTTCCCACAATTTTTGTTGACATCATTTTCTTTACCCTTTAACCACTACCTCCAATAGATCGTCTCTTGATTTCCCACCACCCGCGGCAGAATTCTAATCCCATGTTTGTCTGTTTTCTTCACAGCTGTATTCCCAACACTTAGAAAGCTGCCTGGCTTGAAACAGCTCTCAATAAACACAAGTGAAATGAATGACTTTTTCATCCTTTAAAAAAGAAAAAGTCATCATTATTATTATTAACAAGTATTACCAAATAAAGATCACCTTTGCTATTCCCTTATACTACCTAGTCAAAGAAAGTTTCAAAGTTTCAAACCATACCACGTACAAGGCCACTTTTGGTTCTCTGATGCTTGAATAAATGACCCCTCAAAGTTCACAGGCAACTGCTGTTAGTATAGACAACCCAGTTAGCTCCAGAGTTTAGACAGATGGTTGATAAAAATGTGAATCAGATGGGATGGCTAGAGAACTGTGAGAACCAAGAAAGTTTGTGATTTCCTTCCCACCTACAGGCATTTAAATTCAAAATTTAAAGATAACTTCTAGCAGCTAAGCACAATTCTAGGCCACATTCCCTGATTCTGGTCTCTAACTGGTCTCTGCTTCCCACTACGCTCTCCTGACTTAAAAACTCTTAAGTATCAATTAATATTACCGAAAGCTTCTGGTCCTCCCCCAAATGATTTTTCTGCATGAGGGCACCACTGTGATGTCATGACCCCAGACAGGTTCCCTGGCCCAAGAATCAGTTGCAGTCTTTTTTTTTTTTAATTTATTTTAATTTTTAAACGTATGTGTGAGAAGTTTGTACATCTGTGTACAGGTGCCCACAGAGGCCAGACGCAAGAGCTAGATCCCCTGCAGCTGTTAGCACCGGTTGTTTCTGAACACCTGATACTGGCTCTGAGAGTTGAACCCAGGTCCTATGCAGGCCCGTACTGGCTCTTAAGCACAGAGCTGCCTCCATCTCTCCACCATCTCAGTTACAATCCTGATTTGGGCTGCTTTGCTGAAGAACCCTCACAACCTCTCTACCCAAGTTCAGCTGAGAAAACTCATCAGTGTAGTCTCAAGGCCCCGGAACAGAGGAATAAGTGAGTGAATGAATGCTGATGGCCAGTGCCAACCATCCAGATGGAATTTCCCTCCAAGAATAAATACTATGTGTCCCTGACTCCTCGGGGTGAAAGTCCACTGGCAAAAGTATCCATTCGCTTCAGTATGTGGAGACTGGGGTGGCCCCACCCTGGTCCCCAAAGACGATGAGCAGGAATTTGCCTCATGTTTGCAGAAAGGCCCGTCCTGGTGAAGTTCCCAAACAAAGGGAGGCAGCCGGGAATAGAGAGCCATCATTCCCTCCCACGCTCCCCACCTCCGCCACGTGGCATTTTTCTCATTGAAATAGAGGGAAAGAATTAAGTCATCCTCTCATACACACCCACAACAAACAGATGCGGTAAGGAGCCTAGGATGGACTTGAATTCTAATTCCCATTGAGCCTTGGCCCTCTCAACTGTGAGACAGGAAGACTCAACCTGGGAATAGTAAATGAAAATCACTCCCCATTCTGAGAGAGCTCTGCCCCTGTACCAGCCACTCAGTGGAGTCTTCAATGCAACCTTGATCTACCGCTCCCATCCAGGTCCTAAGCTACAGCCTCGCTGATGCTCTTCCGGCTAGAGGAATGTTAGTCATTGCAATTGCAATTTAGGTTCACATAGTGAATGCAATGCGGAGCCTAGACAACCAGCCCACACAGCAGCTACCAGTGCCCACCACCATCCTGCGACTCAAAGCACTTTGAAAAGCCTGTCTGTGAGTCCTCATCACCACCCCCTCGATTCTCAGCTGCTTACTAGTCCCGCTGTTTCTCTATAATAATCGTCTTTATACAAGCTTGAAGTCCTCACGTCTCATAGACAAACACAGGAGTGTATCTTTTCTGGCACTTTTGGTCAGAAGCATTAATCCCTAAGAGACATCACCAGAAGTGGCTGGTACCCTGCCCTGCTGAGTAAATACTGCTTGGCTGTAACCTGAATGGAAGCCAATCAGACAGGTTTTCTCATGTACGCCAACTGCTGATGGAAAGAGATAGGTATAGTGTCTAGATCATCTTCCCATCCCAGTCCCAGCCTCATGGAGTGAATATATATAACATGTCTTCTGTAGGCCTGACAGATGCTCATCTCTGTCAGCAAACTAAACCTTAAGTGATCAGAAGAGAGTTGAATTGGGAAGGCCCCCTCACTCACACACTCAGGAATCCCATAAAAATACGAAACTGGAAGCTATAATACATACACAAAGGACCTAGTACAGACCCATGCAGGCCCTGTGCTTGTTGCTTCAGGCTCTGTGAGTTGACATGAGCTTTGCTCAGTTGTTTTAGAGGGCCTTGTTCTCCTGATGTCCTCCACTCTGGCGCCTACACTCCTCTGCCTCCTCTTCCATGGGGTTCCCTGAGCTCTGGAGGGGAGGGATTTGATGGAGACATCCCATTTAGAGCTGTGTGTTCCAGTGCCTTGTTCAGGTGTTGACTGAATAAGGCACTGATCTGTAAGTGTAGCGTAATATCATTAGAAGTCATTGTATTAACACTTGACACATTTTTTTTAGAACAGTAGTGTTTGGTTTTAGCCTAGGTCTCCAAGCTATCTAGTCGCTGGTTCCTGGGTCACCCAAGAAGAGTCAGGTATGGATTCCATCTTGTTAAGTGAACCTTAAGTCAAATTAGACATTTGTGGACCACTTCTGCAAGTTCTGCACCACTGTTGCCCTACCATATCTTGCAGGCAAGCCAGATTATACGTCAAAAGTTTTGTGTCTGGGTTGGTGTCCATGTTTCTCTTTTCGTAGCCTGCAGAGTACCTTAGCCAGTCTGAAAGGTTTAAGATGGAATCTCAAAGGACTTTTGTTTTGCATTTCCCTAATGGCTAAGGACATTGAACATTTCTTTAAGTGCTTCACAGCCTTTACATTTCCTCTATTGAGAATTCTCTGTTTGGATCTGTAGCGAATTTTTATTGCTACTTGTATTACTATGCTCTGCAGTATAGCTTGAAATGGATAGTGATACCACCAGCAGTTCTTTTATTGTTCAGGATTGTTTTTTCGCTACCCTGGGGTTTTTGTGTTTCCATGTGAAGCTGAAAATTGTCCTTTCAAGGTCTGTAAAGAGTTGTGTTGGTATTTTGATGGGAATTGCATTGACTCTGTAGATTGCTTTTAGTAGGATGGCCATTTTTGCTATATTAATCCAACTGATCCATGAGCTTGGGAGATCTTTCTATATTCTAATATCATCTTCAATTTTTTTTCTTCAAGGACTTGAAGTATTTAATCACACAAGTCTTTCACTTACTTGATTAGTTACTTCAAGATATTTTGATACTACTGTAAAAGGTTTTTTTTTTTTTCCCCTCAGACCATTTGTCATTCGTGTATAGGAGGGCTACTGATTTTTGTGAGTTAAGTTTGTATTCAGCTACTTTGCCAGAAGTGTTATCAGCTACAGGAGTTCCCTGGTTTTTTATCAAGCAACATCATTTCTAATCTGGAAAGGCAGTGGTTGACCTCTGCCATGTGTTTGGGAAGCACACCCTCATGCTGATCATCCATTTGGTCAGGAAGCACAGCCGGATTATAAGAATCCTGGATTTCAAAACCATCCCATCTCTCCTCAGAAGCAGAAGATGCTGTGGCGTAGGATGGCTGTGGAATGTTCAGGTTGTTGCCTAAGCTTAGAAGGTGAGCAGGACAAGCCCAGTTAGTATTTGCATGGGAGAGAGAGGGCCTGGGATATGCCAACCAGCCAGCCTGGGGTTGAATGTTCGATGTGTCCTTCACCAGCTGTCCCGATGTTGGGCAAGACAGATGGCCAGTCTGAGCCTCATTTTCCTCAATCAACAAAATATGAACAGTAATACCCTTTCGGTATTGAGTACAAAGTAGGAAGGTACATACAGAATCCTAACCCTGCACTTAGCACATAGTAGGGCTCATCCACTGTTGGTCCCAGCCCCATTCTAAAGCTACTCAAAGCAGATTTGAACCCATGTGTGGTGGTACATGACTATATTACCAGCACCTGATAGGCAGAGGCAGAAGAAACACAAGTTCTAGGCCAGCAGAACCTACAAAATGTGTCCTGGGTCAGCCTGGGCTACGTAGTATCTCAAATCTCACACACACACACACACACACACACACACAAGAGGAGAAGAGGCATGACAACTGAAGGGTGAGTCTTTGTGCAATTATTTCTGTTAACCTCTGAAATCTCTGGCTTCAGTTGGTTTCCAAGAAGGAAATAGATAATTACTCCCGATAGCTGAAACAACACTGATGGCTTTGTCTCTGTTAGTACTGTCACCACTAACCTCAGCACTGTCAGCCTTCCCTTCCAGGCGGCTGCCCTGGAACAGGTATTTCTTTAAAGAAAAAGAAAAGTTCTCCTTCCTCATTTCTAGGTTTATCCCAGAATCTGGGAATCTGGGCCACTTTCTCTGAGAGGCTCTCCTTAACAACTCCCCAACACACACCCAGATGGAATTCCAGCCCTCCTCCTGCCTCTGGTAGCTCTCTTTCTTCTTTCTTTCCTCCCTTTTCTCCACAGCATTTGTGATCACGGAACACACGCACACATGCGCGCGCACACAGCCCTCTGGCAAGTAAGCCCCAGTGCAGTGAGAATAGCAAGGGCCATGTGCAGGGCACTGTCTTCTTCGGCAGGATCAAGTCCCAAATCGGTAAGTACTGAATAAAAGCTAATTGAGAGAGAAAAAAAAAAAAATCCAGGCTTCAGCTAATGCTAAGCTGGTCAAAGAGGAATAAAGCATCATGTGAGGCCCTTGCTTCCAACCCTCTCCCTGCATCTTCCAGATCACACTTGGTGAAGCTTCTGCCTCTGGAGTTTCTGAAAGCCTCCACACACACACACTCACACACACACACACACACACACACACACATCTCATTCTCCTTTATCTGTAAAGTAAAAGGCAAACCACCAGGTCCCTTCTAAATCTTTAAATCCTGTGATCCATTGTTAACTCTTTCAAAGTCAGACTCAGATGACGCCACCTAAAAGCCACAGCTGCAGAACCCAGACGAGCTGCAGTCTCCTTCATCAGATTTTGTTTCGAGCCCTCGTTCCGAAGCCCCCTCGCCCCACCTCACCCCTGAGAGACATCCTGCCAGGTGCACAATGAAAACTCCGGCAGGGAGCTCTCTGCAAGCGTGAGCTGCAGTCTTCGCTGTTACGTGGTCAAAGCAAGAACTTTAGTTTGAGAATAACTCTGGGGCAAC
This sequence comes from Pachyuromys duprasi, assembly GCA_028658305.1. Lineage (NCBI taxonomy): Eukaryota > Metazoa > Chordata > Mammalia > Rodentia > Muridae > Pachyuromys > Pachyuromys duprasi. The sequence goes on along the minus strand of JAQQSO010005013.1, from coordinate 396 downwards.
ATTTGGAAAGTGGAGGCAGGAAGGCAGAGAGATGAGAGCTGGGGGCCAACCTGGGCTACAGGAAGATCTTATCTGAAATAGGAAAAAAAAATCTTGGCTCTGGGAATCAGTCTTCTGGGAAACCTTTCCCTGAAGCCTCTCCAATCAATCAATCGTTCAATCAATCAATCAATAATCAGTACTTTGCATTTGAGTTCTTACTCAGCACCCTGCCTCTAGGCTCTTTTCTAATTCCTCAAACACTGCTTGGTGTTGGTTAAACAAGTCTTGCATTTCCAGAAATCAACCACTTTCAGTGCCTCGGTTTTGCTCACAGACTATGGGCTTCCGTAGACTTGCCGTAAGACTTTCAAACATTTCTCCCCATCCTGACCTCTGTTTTGTTTCACCATAAAG
>JAQQSO010005012.1:0-12352 GCA_028658305.1 Pachyuromys duprasi | reverse complement strand
AGCCATCAAGATCATGACTGAAACAGTCCCAGTTTCCCTGAATAAGGTCTTCAGCCCTACACCAAGTTATCATGGGCCCCATCCGTGCGGGGGTTCCAGTCCACAACCACACATGGTCCTTGATTGTAGAAACCATCTTTTACAAGACCCCTGTGCCCTGCTCAGTTTGGTCTTTGTGGAGCTCTTGTTCTCCCCAAGTCTCAACAACCTCCCCCAGATCTATCATTACTCTCGCCCTTTGTCAGAGGCTTGATCGCGAGTCTTAATATCTGCTCTGATACATCTCTACATTGACCCCCCCCCCAGAGGTCCTCTTTGGCATGCTCCTGTTCTGTTGCTTGTTTTCTCCTCCACTCAATGTCCATCAGGGTCATTTTGATTTACATTTCCCTAATGGCTAATGGCATTGAGCATTTCTTTAAGTGTTTCTCTGCCATTTGATATTCCTCTATCAAGAATTCTCTGTTTAGCTCTGTTCCCCATTTTTTAATTGGACTAGTTGATTTCTTGCTTTTTAACTTGTTTAGTTATTTATACGTTGTGGATATTGATCCTCTGTCAGATACAGGGTTGGAGAAGATCCTTTCCCAATCTGTAGGTAGTCGTTTTGTTCTGACGACAGTGTCCTTTGCTTTACAGAAGCTTTTCAATTTCATGAGGTCCCATTTATTGATTGTTGCTCTTAGACCCTGTGCTGTTGACATTCTGTTCAGGAAGTTGTTGATTACCATTTCAACACAGAGCTTCAAGTGGAAGAGACATAAAGACAGTGAAAAAATAAAACAAAAACTTTCTTTTTGGAAACACTGCTTAAGAGATAAATATTTAAAAAATATAAGATATTTTAACTGTACTGTCTATTATGTAAGAGCTCACTCCCCATTGGTAAATAAAATAAATGTCATTTGCCAGTAACTCTAACACTCAGGATGCTGAGGCAGGAGGATCTCAAATTCAAGGCTAGCCTGGGCTACACAGTGAAAGCTAACTTTGAAAGAGAATAAAGCGAAGTAAAAGAAGACACAAATAAAAGATTGTACTCTCCTTCTTATGCTATTGGTACAGTTTTCTCTTAAGTTACATGTATGTGTATGGTGTGTTCTCCCTGACCCCATGTGTTTTCATCAGAGCACACTAAGCTTTTCTTAGAGAGAGCAAAGGGACTTTATTCAATAAGGACACAATAGGTGTACAGGGAATGTTTGTTGTCAAGTTGTTCCGTGTAACTTAACAGATTCTCACATAAAATTTGAATTCATGAATGGAATGAAACAAAAATGTTGTCCATTTTTGTCAAGGTTGAGACAGGTGAATGTGTTTTAGCTTGCACATAACCCTCCATGATTTTCAATAGACTTATATTATTCCAACCAAAGTTGCAGTTTTAAGATCCTACCTTTGCATTTGTAAAATCCTTTAGGATGAACAGAGTTGGTATAAAATATGACATTATAGTTGTTGTTTGTTATATAATGAACCACAAAGAAACTTTGTGGCTCTAACCTTTCATTTATTTAGTCTGTGATTTTTACGGGTCCATTTCTGCCATCAGCTCCCCACCAGCCAGTAGATCTGAGGTATGGCCAGTGGTGGGCTGAGCAAAGATGAAGATGAATGAGGCAAGTGTTTCTCCTCCTCCTGCAGATCAGCTCAGATGTCCTCATGCAGGCTGGGGAAGATTTCGAGAAAGACAGTGGGTTCAGACCTGGGCATGGCGCTGTCCCAGTTCTCTCTTGGTTTTTCTGGGTGTGCAAGGTACAATGTCAGCCTGTGTTCAAGGAGCAAGGAAATAAGTTTCGACTCTAGATGGCAAGAGCTAGGGAGTTGAGAGCAAGTGAACATTAAAAAAGGAAGAAGAATGATTTGTGGCTGCTTTGTAATCTACCCCATAGGATGTGCACTTGAACAGTACTAGCTGGGAGACTGCAGATTTATTTCTTTTTGCAGTATCAGCCAGTGGGGAGAGCAGCAAGCAGAAACAAAACAGGGCTTTCCTCCATATCTCCTTCATTTGCCCAACTCAGTTGTCACTGTTAAATGCAGAGTTAGAAGAAAATAGTCATTCACTTAAAAGAAAAAAAAAACCATTCCATTTCTAAACTCATTTATTTTCAAGTGGAAAGCCCTTTTTATTATTATTTTTTGAAAGAGGAAGTGTGTTGGTTGCATCAAGGAGGACCAGCATCTTATCCCCATGGTAACAGCATCTTGAATTCTCCAAGTGTTCACCACCTGGTGCTTTGAGGCCCAATAACCAAATAGTATCACCTTATATAGTGTGACATAAAGAATCTACATGCACAGCATTGAAGAAGGTTAGGTCTGCAGGTGTTCTTTGCTATAGAATCAGAATTATGCCTTATGAAATAACAGGTGTATAGTTAAATTGCTAAAATAACCATAACTATACAAATTAATCATTATTTTAGGAGATACTTGGATAACTCTGCTATTACAAACAACATAGAAACAGAATATGTCTTTTTTTGCTTTTAAATACACCTAAATCATGAGGTTTATGTGCACACATGTAAACATACAAGAACATTTGTGTATACACACATAAACACACATGTGTAGGCATGTACAAATAATCATGGAATTCTAAAGTGAAATACAAATGACAGCAGCCATGATAAGCCTCCACGCAGTTGCTGGAATATTTGACAGCCCCTGATTTGCTATCGTTGTTTAAAGAAGCTGTTTAAGAAATACAATATATTCCTCATTAGATATTTCTGTAGGAGGTGCTCTTTGCATGGAAACTGTTCCAGCCCCCAAACCTTTGTTTAGTCAGTGTCACTGGGGCTTTTAAAATTTAGAAATCGGATTCACATCAAGCTTCATATCTACAAGGTGGTTTGATGCACAAAAGCAACAGAATTAATATCTGCCTGTATCTATGGCTACTGCTCAGCCACACAGGGACCACGAAAGAAGAAATCCTTGATCGCTGCGGTGGCTGAATGACTGCGTCGCTGCTGAAAGCAATTTTCTATTGTGAAACCGGGAGTAATAGAATTTGGGAAGGTGGATGCCTAGGGGTTTGGAGATAGATGTGGGTGGGATGTTTGCGAATGAATAACCGGGCAGGATGGGAGGTGTTTTTCAGATTAGAAACAGGAAACTGATCGGCTGATTGGAAAGGCAGACATGAGCTTTCAGCTGAGGGAAACAGATCTTCTGGGACCCAGGGCTGGGTTCCATGGAGGCCGAGAAGTTCCAAGGATGATGTCATTCTCCCAGAGGGGGTACCAACAGTAGGTGACCAAAGTCTGGACTTAAACTTGAGTCTCCTTGTATGATTAGAGCACTCATTGCAGGCGACTACGTGTTAAGGCCCAGAAAGCAATGAATAACACACATTAGTAGTCTCTGGAGTTTACAGGAGAAGCAGCGAGGCCAAAGAGAGGAGATGTGGGATTTGGTTTCGAAAGAAAACATTGTTCATAGGCAATCTTCTGTTCCCTAACTTTGCCTGTAGGGCTCTGAGACCGAAGATCTGAAGAGAAAATTGAGTGGAAGAAAGAAGCAGAAAATTCATTGCTTCTTCCCATGGTGCCTCTAGATTACTTGACAACTGGGCTTAGTTTTCTTAGGAAAGGAAATTCATGCCTCAGCAAAGATTTCCTGAGAACACATTCATCACCCACCCCAGGGAGTCACACAAACCGTTATCCTTTGTATATCCTTATTTCCCAGAATCACTCTATCACAAATATGAATAAATAATTACTTTATTTTTGATATTATAAAATAATTGCATCATTTCCCCTCTCCTTTTCCCTATCCAAATCCCCCTCTGCACCCTCTCCTGCTTATTCTCTTTTAAATTCATTGCCTTTTTTCTTAAATTGTTGTTACATACATACGTGTGTGTGTGTGTATTCCTAAATACACAAGTACAGCACCTTCAGTCTGTATAATGTTGTTTGTTTTCAGGGAGGAGCATTTTGATATTTTCGATAGCCAATTGGTGTGCTCCTTCCTGGGGATGACAATCCTCCTGCTCCCAGCATTCCTTAGTTGCCTGTAGTTCTTTGTGTAGGGGTGAGGCCTTGCAACCTTTCCCTCATCCACTTTGGCCTGTGTCTTGGTGTCAGGAGCAACATGCATAAAGTCTCGGCAATATGGCTGCCTAAACACACCTGAACAAAGATGACACCAAAAAACATGGTAACACAGCAGATCTATTTATAAGTAGTTAATTCTGCAGCCACAATTGAGAAAGCTGTAAATTTAAAATCCTAGTGGTGACATCTGACTCGAACTGTTACAAACCTACAAATAAATTCATCCTCTTATTTCTAGATGCGTTTACTGAACTGATGCACTTGCTAAGAATTATTATGTTTTATTTAAAAATATTTGCGTAGGTGTACATGTAACACTGCTTAGAGGAGCAGAAGCTTAGTCTCTGATTCCTTTGTCGGGGAAATCCAGTTTAATCATTGGGCTTCTGTTTCACGTCGCAGGCTAAATGGTGAGGCAGAAACACAGTCTTCACGTATCTGCATTTAAACTACACTGTCTTAACACTGTTAACCTAACTCAGCAAGACGGAAGGAAGGATTTCCCTAAAGAGGACTTCAGAGATGTTTCTGTAAGTTTGCTTTTCCTTCCTAGAGATTTTATTTTCTGGGTTTTAGAGGTTTGCAGTCTTCCCCGCTCCCATCTTTTGCCTGATCTATACTTGTGCTATAGCTAATAGTTGTCATCTTATCTATTTTTAAAACTTCCTCACTGCTCTTTTTCTCTTATTACTTCTTTGTGAGATAGCTCTGACCCTGCTATGCTGTGGGCTAAATGATAGAGGAAACACAGCAGTTTCGTACAACATAGTTAAGTCCAGCGAGAAGAACCTCTTATTTCTTGTAGAATATAATTTCTAGGCAATCTATATCTTCAAAACTGAACATTGATATACGCTCCTAAAAATGGTATTAAATCCTTACCTCACATATTTTTAAAAGTCTCTTTAATAGTGGCCACAAAATCATGAAGATGTCGGATATCAGAAAGTTTTTTTTTTAAAGGCTGTTCTAAATTTGACCTGAACATGTCATTTTAAAATGTATAAAGAAAGAAAACTGTCAGCTACTCAGCTTGGGTTTGATATTTGTCCTTTGTCTTTTCTGTCATCTTACCCTGGGGTACTTGACTTTATCACAGCCCACTTTTCCAAGATATGATCATGTAGACTTCAGAGGCCCTGTAGCCCTGATTCCCCAGAGTTTCACGTCAGGCTCTCATCTCTGGATGCCTGCGATGCAGGCAGAGCTCAGAAGAGGCTGATGATCCCTGGATGGATGACAAGGAGTGCAGAGACTCCTGGGACAGCTGAAGCAGGATACTAATAAAGGACAGCAGTGCTGAGGAGGGCGTGCGAGGAAGCAGATGTGAGGGCAAGATTCAGGTGACAACCTGGACATCGGAGGCACAGGGCGCTACGGAAGGGGGAGGGAAATCAGCTGACATTTGACCTGAGAGGTGGGCAGTAGATGTTGAGGCTTTCAAAGATTTCTGACCTTCTGCCTGCCAGCTTGGAATTAAATTTCTTGATGGAGCAGGAGGAGGGCAGCTGTGGAAGAGGTAGCTGCCGAGAGATTCCTGTCCTGGCAACCGGACAAAGGGATGCTGCTGCCACAGGAGGTGTGCAGGGGCCAGGCCCGGGTAGTTGGAAGGTCCAACACAAAGGGCTAAGTGCCCCAGTTTGAACCGCTTGAGTGGCCTGCGGTGGCTTTTCTGCAGATAGCAGAAATTGTGCCGCAATAAAAGGGACAATATTGTGAAATTTAATGTTTTTGGATCGAGCTTTTAGGTTGGCATTTGGAAACATTTAGTGGCCTTTGTCCTGTCCAAGAAACATTATAATCCCTTGTAGTAAGATCGATGATACGTTTAAAAGCAAAAAAGAAAAAAAGTTCCCAGTAATATTGACATATTTTCAATTCCAAAATAGAGGTCTTGGGATTCAATTACAGCCCTCTCTTCCCCTCTGTGCAGTGACTTTTCCAGGTGTTAAATACTGACCCAGAATAGTATCCGTGGCTTGGGCAAGGACTCTGATTGTATTGGCAGGCAGTGGTGTTTCTTATGTCACCAAAATCCACTAGATGGCGCTGTTACTCAGGGCTTTGCATTAGCATTAGGGAAGCAGGGTTGTGCCAGCCCTTTTGTGCCAAGGGGAAAACCAACTTCAGGACAGGTGGATAATACTGTCTGTGTGGATTTGAATAAGACCTTTCACCTGGAATTTTTATCGAAAAACAGATACTCCGTATGTCGTGGTATTTGGTTGCTATTTCCCTTTCATCCTACCAAGGCGTCACACTTTTTTTTTTTTTTTTTAATTCTCTCACATTCTTAATTGGCCCTCACAACATTGCATTTCAGTGGTATGAGGGCTGTTTCTCAGAAAATTTAGAAAATCAAAATTTCTGTTCTTGGGGTGTTATATGTGGACTCCAAATGTTTTTCTCTCAGTCTCTTCCAAGCCCCAGAAAACTCAAAATGTCGTCTCTAATTTCTTCAGGGAAAATGATGTAACGTTAGCTTTAACTAGCAAAAGACTCTCAGATTCATGCTCCAGCCTGGAGGACAAATGTTGCTGTGCATGTCATGTTGTTAAGATGCTAGTGCTAGGTGCCCTCACTTGTTGTTTTCTCTGATTAACTACTGGATGCAAGCATGGATTGACCCTTTGGTAATTTACATAAAATGAAAACAATGAAATGCACTTACAAAAAAAGTGCTTCTTGAAAAATAATCATAACATTTAAGTGAAAATACTATAAAACAGCAAGTTGTAATTGGTAATAAGGAATGACAAGATTACTATGTTAAAATTAAAAAAGTATGTTATTATAGAATGTATATTAAATAGTCAATCAGGGGACCAGTGAGATGGCTCATTGGGTAAAGGCGCTTTGCCAAACCCGAGGACCTGGATTCTGTTCCTGGAGTCTATGTGGTAGAAGGAGGCAGCGATTCCTGAAAACTGTCCTCTGACCTCTACACTGTGGCATACATATGCACACACATGTACACACACATATAATAAAATGCTTTTAAATCAAATTAAGGCCTTAATTGAGTGGGTAGTGCAAAATAAGTCAAATCATTCATATATTCATATATATATATATATATATATACACATACATATTGAGCTTCAAAGTACTTAATACTTGGGTCTTTAACTGTTGGCTGTTTCCAACAGTTATAGCGCCAGCTGACCCCTGAACTAGGACTACATCAATCTGTTTTCCCTGCAGCTATGACACCTCAGAATTTAAAGCTCCAGAGCCCTGTAATTCTTGTGCCAGCATTCACTAGGGCTCATGCCAACTTACTCCAACTCACGTGGGGATGATGGGTTCCACAGCAAAGTTGCCACGGATCTTAAGAATATCTGGTCTCCCTTATTTTTCTCCTCTCTTTCTCCATCTCCTCTACCACCCCTTTTTTTCATTTGCTTTGCTTTCCTTCTTCCCTCGGCTCCCTTTCTAGCTCCTTCTTCCTTTGACTGAGTGCCTTTTCTGTGTTTCCCATATGTGTGGCAATTCAGATAGTGGAGATAGAGCCATGCTCACTTTTGAACTCCCTGCCAGCCATTCACAACAAATGGCTCATTCATAACAAATGGCTGGTTCATAACAAACAGCCACCAGCTATACAGCTTTGGGCAGTGCATGCTTCCTCTCCTATAGCTCATGGGGTCAGAAGTGTGAAGACCCCACATTTTCGGGGCCACGCTCCCTCTATACCAGCAGTATCAGCCTGTGAGTTGCGATCCCCTGGGGGTTGAATATCCCTTTCACAGTGGTCACCTAAGATCATCAGAAAGCACAGATACTGACATTATGGTGCATAGCAACAGTAAAATTACTGCAATGAAATAGTTCTGTGGTTGGGAGTCATCACAGCATGAGGAACTGCATTAAAGGGCCGCAGCATGAGGACGGCTGAGAGCTTTCTGTACATTCCTGGAGGCCCTCCTTCTTTGTGGGACCCCCATGCTGGAGCCCTCTTCCTTGCATTCTTTTGCTCCCTAGCGCCCCCTCCAAGCCCAGAGCTGTAGCATCGCAAAAGGTCTTTCTTGTTGCATTCACAACACCATCTGCCTTATGTGTCAGAGTTTCCACATTTCAAATCTCTAGAAATGATTCGATCACATTTAGGACCACCTAGATAAGCCAGGTTACTATCTCCTGAAGATCCTTCACCCAGTCACACCTACAAAGGTTCCTTCACCATGGAAGTTAAGGCACTAGATCCTGAATATATTTGGGAGGTCAGTTTTCAATTTTCTTACCAAATAGTGTTTTTGTTTTTTTGTTTTTTTCTTCTTTGAACTTGAGACAGAGCTTTTAAAGTGCTTAGCACAGTGCCTGGCAAAGAGTGAGGCCACTTTAAACCAAAATAATTTAAGGGCTAATAAATGATGTCTGTGATGAAGTCTAATGATTATGAAGAGCATCTAATTCTTCATCTCCCATTAACCTTTATGGTATCATAGTAGAACCTTCGTTTACCACACTCTTGTTCAAGGTCAGTAGACTCCTAGGCTGGGCTTCTTGGGCTTCTTTTTAGAGGTATTGATTCCCTTCCCCACTCTCTTTAGAGCTATTTTCTTCACCTTGTTTCTGCTGCATCACATTTTCTGGTTTTTTCTTAGCTCAGTGGATATATGCCCTTTGCCTCCTTTAGTGTTTTTGCTTTGTTTTATAACTTTGGAATAACTTGGAATATTTGGTAGGTAACCAGTAGTTAGAGTGGCATGGATAAGTAAAGGTGGAGGCCTGGGCCATGCTTTACAGTGGTTTTTAAGCTCTTGGATTCAAGAATTTGGGTACCTAACTCAAGCAGGATGAGATACCCTGGGGACATTTTGTGTTGTTGTCCCAGGTATGTGCCTCAGTTTGGGCTGCTATAACACAATATGATGCACACTCCATTTACCTGTTTTTTTTTAATTTTTTTTATTGATTTCACTTTATTTACTTTGTATCCCCCCCTGTAGCTCCCTCCCTCCTCCCCTCCCACTCTCTTCCTTCTTCCCCCTTCTCCACGCATGTCCCTCCCCAAGTTCACTGATAAGGGAGGTCTTCTTTTCCTTCCTTCTGATCCTAGTATATTAGGTCTCATCAGGAGTGGCTACATTTTCTTTCTCTGTGGCCTGGTAAGGCTGCTCCCCCTTCAGGGGGAAGTGATCAAAAAGCAGGCCAATCAGTTCATGTCAGAGAACATGGAAAACTATGGAACCCACTTGGAGGCTGAACTGCCATGAGCTACGTCTGTGCAGGGGTTCTAGGCTATCTCCATGCATGCTACTTGGTTGGAGTACCAGTCTCAGGGAAGACCCTTGTGCTCAGATTTTTTGGTTCTGTTGCTCTCCTTGGAGAGCTTCTGTCCTCTCCCTATCTTACTGTTTCTTACTTCTTTTATAAGATTCTCTGTATTCTGCCCAAAGGTTGGGCATAAGTCTTAGCATCTGCTTTGATAATCTACAGGACAGGACAGAAACTGGTTTCTCACATGTCTGGAAGCTAGGGTTCTGAGATCAGCATGCTGGTGTGGTTGGTATTGGTAAGGGTCCTCTTTTCTTTGTTGACTTTTCTTTGCATCCATACATTGTAGGGAAAGGCTGAGAAAGCACTCGGAGACTGCTTAAATAAAGGCACAAATTCCAACCCATAAAGTCCACCCTTATGACAGCTAGTCACTCCTCCAGGCCCTGTCTCCTAATTTCATCACCTTGGTGCTTACAAATTCAACATACAAATTCTGGTGATGCTGTCCATTCTGTGGCATTAAACAGCAGAGGCCTGGGCTCTTTCTTGTCCGAAAGGTCTACGCTTGGTAAACTCTTCCTTGCTACACTCTGATGATCCGCTGAGCTGGCATGCTACTTGATGGGCCTGGAAAATGATGAGGCTGTGAGAATGTCGGGGGCTCTGCTTTACCCCCTGTGTTTAGTAAAGATACGTGGCTTTCCATGTGTTGGGAAGAAATCAGTGATTGTTGATGTGATTTGGGCAGTGTTACAATGCTCATTACTGTGTCATAAAGCTTACTAAAACAACAACACGGTCCAGTCTCAACTGTTTGTATGCTAGCTGGGTTAAGAGAGAAACTACAAATGATTTTAAAACAACCACTAATAATGGGTCCCAGAGGTTGTTCATGCTAAGGCAGAAAGGAATGGCTTCAGCTTCACTTCGTCTCCCAGTCAAGACATCACATAAAGAGAGGTCCAAGCATCCTCCCAAGAACCTACACGGGCAACAATTGGAGGTAGTATTGAGAAGTAGTCAGTGTTCAACACTTAAAGAGCAGCTAAGAGAAAGAGAATGGTGGATTTATTGGAGGGTATCGCGACCACTTAACTGACAAGATATCTTCTTGTCTCCTCTCCGTGCCAATGAAGATTAGACACAGCCCCAAAGATATGTCCCTTAGTCTTTTCAAATAATTCTACTCTCAGTAAGTCCAATCCGGTGACTGTGAAAGAGGTGAAGTTTGAATGAGAACTAAGACAACCTTAACCCTAAATGAAAACATGGTGTAAGAATGAGCAGAGAGATCAGTGAAGAGCTTGTGCACTAGTGAAGGGGAGCATTTAACAGGCATTATTTAAATCACTGAGGAAATAATATAGTAATGTCAGGTGTAAATTTCAGTGATTTGAAAATGCTCAGTCACACCAATAAGAATATTAATTTTAGTATCATGCTGATAGCATGGTTTTATTATCATGTTGATCCCTACAATGAAACCTTGGGTTATGTGTTTCTCTCCATTTTGCAGATGGGTCATATGAGATGTTATTAAGTCCAATGATATAACCAAGGACAAAAGGATAGTCTGACGCAGATTAGATTGGTTCCCGCAGGACCGTGAATTTGTACCAAGGCAATGCTGAAGTTGCTTTCATGGCTGAGGTCTTTCAGCTCCCCCAATTAAACAAATGTCAATGGTATTACAATGTCACACATATAAAACCATGTGGAGCCTCAAAGGACAGACAAAATAAACTACTTAGCCAATTCTGAAGGGTCAAGAACAACCCCAACTTTGAAGTTAGATTCTACTAAGGCTATAGAAAAATCCCAATTTCTCTATTAGATGCTATAAAAATTTCAAGCTTCCGATATGATTCATTCTGAATTACTTAACTGTCCCCACCTCCTAACTCCTACCTGACAGAGAGAGCGGCATAAAAGGAGGCTTGTGCATGGTGGCCACACAACTGTGATTTTAGCACTCAGAAGGACACAAGTTCACAGACAGAGGGAGTCACATAGTGAGGCAACGTCTAAGCAGGGAGGGACAGACGCTTAAACGCTGATTCTATTCGAGCACTCAGGGTGTTCACCTCATCTGGAGCTGATAATTCTATTAGGTTATTCATGAGCAAATAGAAGGGAAGCATGAGCATGCCATTAAGGAAGGGATCTCTCAGTGGCTTTAGTGATGCTGTGTAAACCAACATAAAATCTATCTAGTTAAATCATTCTCCTAAAAAAAATGCTGTGATCCTTCCTGGTCTAAAATTTCTCAGACTTACATCACTGGGTTTGGTTGGGTCAAGTGCGGAGGGAGGATGTCTCGGCTTCTGTCAGAATAAGATACTGGCCAATGAGCATGGCTCTTCTGCTGGCAGGCTGCTAGTTGCTTCTTTCTAGGAGAACCAAAGGTCTTTTTTGTTGTTGTTGTTGTTAGAGAATTTATTCACACTATTGGATTTTATTTAATAGTGAGGGTTTACTATTTTGGTTCAGGAGCACACTATACCTGCCTCACATTTGTCTCTCATCATGGCTCCGGTGAGTCTGTATCCCATAGAATATGGATGCTCTTGGATGGGAGGCCCATCAAGCACAAAGCCACATGTCTTAGAAGAGATGGGTGTCTAACCAGCCTTGCCTTCCAATCTCTTAAAGTATGTCTTTACTCTTGATTGTCACCTCTATTAGATGTTGTGCCAACTAGGAGAAAAGTCTGGGCATGTTTGGGAGATCATTTATAGAAAGGAGTAACTAAGACCTTTAGCTAGATTAGGTGTCATGTTTTTTTGTTTTTTTCTTTTCTTTTTTGTGGCAGGCCTGATATAAAGAGGTCTGGGGAAAAGCAGGACCCTTCTTGCCCACCTTTGCCACTTTTTTTTTATTTTTTTTATTTGATAAACCTTTAATACCAAGTTTTTAAATGCACTTTTTTGCATATACATTTTACTAATGTTCTGCCTCTCTTTATAGCATTAATTTCTCACTTTTAAAGTTTATTTATTTTCTTTTTTCTTTTTTTTTAATTTATTTATTTTTATCTCAATCACAGGTTAGGTACT
>JAQQSO010005011.1:0-12352 GCA_028658305.1 Pachyuromys duprasi | reverse complement strand
GGGGAAGAAGGAGATGAGGGAGGGAGTGGGAGGGTAGGAGGGAATGGGGGACGGGGCTACGCCTGGGATTCAAAGTACCTAACCTGTGATTGAGATAAAAATAAATAAATTAAAAAAAAAAAGCATGTGTCAGGAGAGTAGGGTTAAGGGCGAAACCATCTTGATTAGAGATTTTTGCTTGTGCCTTTTTCCTCTGCCCAGCTCCTTTAGGTAGAAGAGGGACTCATAGGTCAGATGTAGAGAGAACAAAGAGGAGAGCTCACAGCGAGGGAAAACAAAAACAAAAAGCCCATGGTGGCCAGCAGTTGAGAGTACTGAACCATGAGGCTTCCAGGGAATCTGTGAGTGATGAAGAAAGACAAATCGGGATTAGAGAACATCTGTACGTCCCTGGATACCTCCCTGTAACGATGTGACAGCAACTTAGCAGCTGCTTCTCCATCACTTTTGGTCTGTTCTTGTCTATGAGTTAAGGAAGGCCATCCTTGAATCTTTTCCATCTTGCTAGAGTTTAAGCCATCAAGTTAACACACAGCTGTGAGTGGAATAAATAAGCAGAGTCTGAGACAGAGAACTATGAAATGAAAAATTCGTAGAGAGTTTCGGAAAGCATGCTGTATTAACTAACTGGCTTGAGCAGTTATCAGGAAAACAAGATCACTAAGTTTTTCTCTTACAATACTCACATTTTTGAAAAGGAGGTTTATAGATATTTTTGGACATTCAGTTTAATTACCAACTTAATTTTTCTCAAATGGGTTTAGCATGAGGGTAGGAATGACTTCTAGAAATATTTTTTTTTGTTTAGCTCATGTGATTCTGGAATTACAAAGACCTTAGGAATCAAATAACCCAACATTTCTATTTCATAGTATCAAGAGAGAAATCCCAAGAGGTTAAAAGACAAAGGCAAAAGATGCTTTCATTTATGTTAATATATTCTGTGGTCTGTGGTGTTGCCGGTACACCTGGCAGACCGTGGCAGAGTTAGAAGACCCCAGACACCCTTTTCTCTAAGCCACGGATAGCTGGCAGACAGCAATGCCTCCAGTCCTGAGCCCCAACCATCTTCCACACAGAAAATTATGCCAAATATATCTTTGATGCCTAAATAACTGAAATCCACCCCTCTGGCTGTTGGACAAACTGAAGGAAACCTAAACTAGATTACAGCAATCTAACACACAGTTCCCCCTAGCATGACCAAACTTAATAATATTCATCAAAAATGAAAATGAGGACAATGCATGTGAGTCTTGTAAGCTTGTAAGCTTCATTGTTGAGTTCAGCAGCTTCGATGGCAGAAGCATTGAGTCCCTGAACTATTCTACATTCCTGTTGTCCTGGCAATAAGTCAAGGAAGAGACCAACTTAGTGAAGACAAGGAGAATTAAGGGCCAAAGGACTCTGGGGTGTCTGCACGCTAAGAGCGAAAGGACACAAACTAAAGGAAAAGTTTACAACACGTGCTTGAAAAATGATAATAAGAAACTGCAGAAGAGGTAACCTGAGGTAGGCTCTGACCCAAGGTAAGGACATGAGTTTTATTTTGCTAAAGAACACAAGGTAGTGGTGCTCAGCTCGCACAGTGCCTGAGTAGCAGGAATGCAGTGACTGCAGAGAGCATGAGTGGGAGGTCATCCTGTGGACTGTCCAAAACACCATTGCCTGTGTTTCTCAGGTGAGAGCAGAGCCCAAGGGTGCAAGGAACATGAGGATTCAGCCTCTGGTCACTGCCTCCCAGGATCCAAGCTTCCAGTCCATGGCTCTATCTGTTTCCTTGAGGAGTCCAGTCAGCTGGAGCTCAATGACTGGAGAGCGAACAAGCGAGTAGCAGGGCTACTGACTCCAGGAGTTCCCCAGAGAGAGGAGGGCTCCTGGGTTCCTGAGCAGACCTGCCTGTCCTCAGGATCATATAGGCTAGACACCCCAACTGCAATCCCTTTCTGGTGGGTCTACCTGAACACACCACTTGAGGAGAACTGCATTCTATTCCCTGAGATCCAGCAGCCAGTTCATAACCATACCTACCATCCCAAGGAGGGCTGCTCCAGGAACATCCAGCCTCCTTCCAGAGTTCTTCCCGCATCCCTGAGAAATCCAGCAGGCACTAGGAACAATCAATCAATGCCAGAGATAACCAGAAGGCTAAAGGCCAGCATAAGAATACACTCAACAAAAGCCAGGGCAATTTGGTGCCACCCAAATCCAGTCACCCCACTGCAAGCAGCCCTGGATATCCTAACACAACTGAAACACAAGAAAATGACCTTAAATCTATGCTTCTCATAGAAAGAAAGAAAGAAAGAAAGAAAGAAAGAAAGAAAGAAAGAAAGAAAGAAAGAAAGATGATAAAGGGCTTTAAAAAGGAAACACATATTTAAAAGAAATACAGGAAAGTACAATCAAACACACAGAGGCTTTTAAAGGGAGAATGAATAAATCACTTAAGGAAATAGAGGAAAATGCAATAAAATAGATAAAGGGAATGAATAAAACAGTAAAAGACATGAAAACGGAAATAGAATCAGTAAGGAAAACACAAATGGTAAATACTGGAGAGGGAAAACATAGGGAAGAAAACAGGAACTACAGAGGTAAGCATCAGCAACAGAATACATGAGATGGAAGAAAGAATCTCAGGTGTAGATGTATCTGTCAAAGAAAATGTTAAATCTAAAAGTTCCTCACACAAAACATCCAAGAAATCAAGAATACCATGAAAAGACAAAACCTAAGAATAATAGGAAGAGTAGAAAGAGAAGATTCCTGGCTCCAAAGACCAGAAATATTTTCAACAAAATCATAGAAGAAAATTTCCCCAATCTAAAGAAAGACGTGCTTATAAACATACAAGAGGCTTACAGAACACCAAATAGATTAGACCAGAAAAGAAAATCTACCTGCCACATAATAATCAAAACCCAAATGTACAGAGCAAAAAGAAAATATTAAAAGATTCAAGGGAAAAAGGCCAAATAACATGTAAAGGCAAATCTATCAGAGTCATACCTGAGTTTTCAACAGAAACTCTAAAAGCCAGAAGCGCTTGGACAGACATCTTAAAAACTCTAAGAGGCCACAGATAACAACCAGACTACTATACCCAGCAAAGGCTTTAATCATCATTGATGGAAAAAACAGGATATTGTATGCCAAAACCAAATTTTATAAACATCTATGTGCAAATCCAGCCCTAAAGAAGATACTGGAAAGAAAACTACAACCAGAACAGGTTAACTACACCCAAGAAAACACAGGAAATAACTCCCCTGCAACAAAACCAAAAAAAGAGAAACACACACACACACAGTACAGCACCAACATCAAAATAACAGGAACTAGCAATCATTGGTTATTAACATCTCACAACAGACTTAATCCCTCTATTTCCTCAGTTAAAAGACACAGGTTAACAGAAGAAATGCAAAAACAGTACCCATCATTCTTTTGCATACAGGAAACACACCTCAGCAACAAAAATAGACATTACCTCAGAATAAAGGGCTGAAAAAAGGATTTCCAAGCAGACAGCCCTAAGAAACAAGTTTCAGTAGCCATTCTAATAAAATAGAATTTCAATAAAAATTAATCAAAAGAGAGGAGGAAAGACACTTCATACTCATTAAAGGAAAAATCCACAAGGATGCCGTGTCAATTCTGAACATCTATGACCCTAATATAAGGGCACTGACATTTGTAAAAGAAACATTACTAAAGCTTAAAAGACATAATTGATCCCCACACATTAATAGAGGGAAACTTCAGCACCCCATTCTGACCATATGACAGGTCACCAAGACAGAAACTAAAAGAAGTAATGAAGCTAACAGATGTTATGAATTAAATGAACCTAATAGATATCTACAGAACTTTTCACCCAAACACAAAAGAATATGCCGTTTTCTCAGCACCTCACAAAATCTTCTCCAAAATTGACCTTATAGTTGGTCACAAAGCAAGCCTCAACTGATAATGAAGATTGAAATAAACTCTTGTATTTTATCAGATCACAACAGATTAAAGCTGGACTTCAACAACAAGAGAATCAACAGAAAGCCAACACACTTGTGGAAACTGAACAGTTCTCTACTTAATGACCACTGAGTCAGGGAATTAACAAAGAAAGAAATTAAAGACCTTCTAGAATTCAATGAAAATGAAGGGACAGCACACTCAAACTTACAGGACACAAGGAAAGCAGTGCTAAGAGGAAAGTTCATAGCACTAAATGCCTTCCTAAAGAAACTGGAGAGATCTCATACCAGCAACTACCTGCAAGCCCTAGGGAAAAACAAACAAACAAAAAAGAAGCAAACATACCCAAGAAGAGTAGACAGCTAGAAATAATCAAACTCAGGGTGAAATGAGCAAGACTGAATCAGGACTTTATGCATATATCTGACACCTTCACAACATTGCAAATTATATTTGTTACCACTTAAAAGAGGGAAGATCTGTTTTGGTGATGATTTTAGAGGTTTTTAGATGGTTTCTTGGTCTCATGTGCTTGGGCAGAGCATTACTGAATTGGGAGCATGTGGCAGAACCCAGCTGTTGATACCACCACGGGCAAGAATTGGTGGGAAATAACCAAACCTCGGGCCAGGCTATGCCTTCATTTCCACAGCGCTCCCAAATGATGCTACCATCTGTAGAATAAGCATGCAGGACAAGAGATCAAGTGATTTGTCACATAAGCCACAGGAGATGTTTACAGATTGGATTGAGCAATGGTATTTAAAGAGAGCCCACAAACCGGTGCCAGATCTATCTGGCCATAGGTCAGATATTAATATTTCATTTTTACTTATGTCATAATTTTGGAATCCATATATCCATTCTTCCTTAGCAACTTCTAAGGGTTTTTCCTCCATGTCTACCTTCATCTTACATTCTTACCATGAAAAGCTCGAGGTTATAAGTAAAGAGATCATGGAAAGTAAAGGGAGCCATAAATATCACTCTTATCTGAGCACATTAAAGCCAGAAATAGAATGCCACATCATTCTAAAATAGTATTTCATATTACACATGAAGATAGTTAGCAAGTGTTGTTAGGTTAAAAGTGAGACACAGAACAGTGTATAGTATACAAGTTCGCTACTTTTTAAAATGTTATCATTTAAAATTTGACACATATTCTCATATATCTCATTCTGACTTTAAACTCACTATTTAGCTTAAGTGTAACCTTGAACTTCTGATCCCCCTGCCTCCATCTTCTAAGTCCTGGAACTACAGGTGTGCACAGTAACAGCTAGTGTATGTGGTTCTGGAGACCAAACCAGACCTTCCTCCACACCAGGCAAACATTTTATCAACTTAGCTACATCCCCAGTAAACACTACATTTTTTAAAAAGAAGAATATATGTCAACTGCTAATACCCATTTTGGAATGGCATGATTGCAATTTCTCCTCCTTTTTTTTTTTTAAAAATTTCGTGTTTTTTACTTATTTTTATTAGCATAAAAGCAGAACAGAAATATAAATTGAGAACTATCATGACCCTCATCAGAATTAGAAAAACATTGTGTGGGGTTTTGACAGACTAGCTCAGATTTCCAGGTGTGTTTCTTTCAGATTTGATGACCTTAGCAGTACCTGTGCTGTATGCACACTTATACATCAGAATGCTTCCCCCTTTGCAGAACTTTGTATGTTCTGTCACTCTGTGTCCCCATGAAAGGAAGGCAGATGAGTATCTACTGATCTGATATTACATTGGCCACTGGGAGATGAAGAGGTGGATGGATGTATTTTCTATATTTTGTGGGGGAAAAAACTTATTTTTTTCCTGATTTCTGAAATCTACTAAGATTTTGTAATAAAAATAATGAATGCAAACCTGTGAAGAAAGAAGTTAGTAAAAAGGCTTTGAGTCTAGACACTATTCAAAGAGGGGTAAAAACTTGAGAGCTACGTCTCAGACAGGGAAAACCAGGAATGAGGTAGCCTCTTCTCTCCACATCTTTCTGCAGGTTTTTGTTCCAGTTGTATTGAGCTCCTTGTACTAGAATACACACAACTCTAATTCCTAGTAGGGCAGATGTTCTGATATCACCTCCAGTACTAGAAGTGAGTAGGCCCCTGAGCCATCCATTTCTGTGCTGTTTTGTGCTTGTTATCATAGGTGTGCAGTGGTACAGTCACGCTTCTCCCAGGGCAGGAATCAGAGCAGGCTTCTTGGAACTGATACCATAAAAATGACCCCTCACCATCCTCACTCTCTCCCAGCAATGAGGAAGAGTAAGCAAAAACACAAACGTTCTTAAAAAGATCTTGATTAAGCAGTGCTGGACTGGAAACAACAAAGCATTCTGTTTGAGAAGCAGACCCAAGTCAGTCAGACAGAATTTCCAAGCATTTACCTCAAATGGGTCCAACCAGGTGTGTGTGTGTGTGTGTGTGTGTGTGTGACTTACCTGTCTGATTTACTCACAGAGCTGATACCCTGGTGTGTCTCCCTAGCATGGTCTGCAGGAAGAACCAGCAGGCACCCTGGAGAAAATGCCATGTCATACAAATAAACCTTCCACTTTCCTAGTTTCTCTTTGATTGACAGAGACAACATTATCTTTAGAACATAAGACCATTCTAAATGTATTTCAAGACTATCCCAGTATCATTAAGCTGGGAAAAGAGCAGATTTTTTTTCTATCCACATTTCCCTCCAATTCTCAAGGGCCTACTAGGACAGAATCACAGACTAAAAATAGCTTAGACTAACTTAAGCTCAGTTAGGCAGGCCATTTCTCCTGTTATACATAGCTTGTTTTCCTTTTCAAAAATCTAGTTATTCCATTAATGCTATGAAAGCATCTCTATGGTATGAACAAAGCCAACAAGGCTACTGGATGCATTGAGTCTCCTCTCTGCAGGCCATTCTCTGAATTCAGCATTTGTTAGGCACAAACTCTTTTTCTCTCTAATCACATGGTCATACATACAGTTACCATTAAGTCCTTTGTTGTCTGCCTGACTATTGATGGTGTAGTCAGCTTTGCAAATAACTGCTTCTTCAACATCTAAATATTTTGGTCGTAATAAAGATTTACGACCAATAAAGGGCTGTAAAATGTTTTCTTTTGTTTGGTTTCTAGTTTTCATATCTCATCTTTCGTTGAACATTTCGAAGCTCATTTAATGGTACACATTTGAATCTTGTGGTTTTTATTTTCAGATAAATGTTTTTCACACTAGTCATGAGATTTTCTTCATTATTACCATTACATAGGCTCATTAGTACTTTATCTATGGCCAGGCTTCTTATTCATTGAACGTTTTAAGTCCTTTCTTCAAAGTTCCTTTAGTTCCTCCAAATACATATCCATCTTTAATATTTGCTTTCACTTTTCCTAAAACAAATGGAGACTCAGTGTGTGTATCTCAGAGTGTACACAATGGAGAGCTATCACCTTAAGACATGCCACTGAGCTAACCATTCAGCAAGTTTCAACTTCCCCTTCACTACTTTCCCCTCTCCCTCTTTCCCAAATGCCTTAGGTTCTGTGTGTCACATTTTACTAATTGAATAAAGTTCGGAGTAATTGAACCAGCAAGATCCAACAAATGAGTTTGAAATGGTAAAGAACCATTGAACATTATTTAGGTATTAGATACTACTCCAGGCACTGAATATTCAGTGAGGGAGTGGAAAAGGTCCTTCATTCATGGATCTCATAGCCAATCAGGAGAGACAGCCAATGAACAAGTTCTGTCTTGAACTTCTTTTTAAGAGAACAATTTATCTTGGATTCTTAGGAAAGTCATCTATGATGGTTAGTTCAAAGCACTGACTTGCTGACTGGTATCATTTGAGAAGAGATCTTCAGTTGAGTAACTGTCAAAATTAAATTGGCCTGTGAGCAGGTCTGGGGGGGGGGGCTGTGTTAATTATTAACTGATATAGAAAGACTCAGACTGCCCTGGGTGTTTTGTGGGCTGGATCAGCTCTCTAGGACATGAAAAAAAGTAGATGAAGCATAAGCAGCAGCAGATAGCAGGCAACATGGGTGTATTCACTTCTCTCTGCTCGTGACTAAGGACATGACACAACCAGCAGCTTGAATTCCTGCCTTCTCATCCCATCAATAACCTAGAACTCTAAGCCGAATCAGCCCCCCTTTCCCCAACATTCCTTTTGGTCAAGGTTTTTTTTTTTTATCACAGCAACAGAGATTAAACAAAAACTGTAAAGCGGTGGGATACCACATACACAGGGACACATTCTAGGACAAAGAGCACAACAGATGTCAGCGGGAAAATCTCTCCAGACTGAAGATCAGGAAGAATAAGGTCCCCAAGCAGAACCCCCCTGGAGTGTTTGAGAAGCAGCAAGAGGGGTCATGGGGATTCATGGCCACAGCTTTCTTCAGCTCACTTAAAGAGCATGTTGAAGCAGTTCTGAAATCAGCAAATAGAGAGACTTTTTGCATTTGTATATGGTTACTCAACACTATAAAGATGTCAGTTTTCAATCGTGATCACTGTAAAAATGCCAACAAAACTTTGTATGAAAAAAATAGACACATAAGAATAACTGGAAAATGCAAAAGAAATACTATGCATGAAACTTGTGTCAAATACATTAAAAGAATATTGCAAAAAAACCCCGATATTGCTCAATAACTAAAAGTACAGAACTCACAGATGAATAATCACATCATTTAAGTAAAACAGCATATTTAGATATAGACTTGTGAATATTTTGAATTTAACATATGATAAAGTTGGTACCTAAAAACATTGAGATAGGAGTGTAGTTTTTATGAAAACTACTAGATAAATGAACAGCTACTTATAAAAAAGAAAATTAAATCCACAATTCACACCAAACCATTATTAAACTCCCCAAAGAACCACATATGTAGATATAAAAATTGAAGTCATAGCTGGGCATGGTGGTACATTCCTGTAATTCCAGTACATGAAGAGGCAGAGGAGGTCAGATCTCTGTGAGTTCAAGGCCAGCTTGGTCTACAAAGTGAGACCAGGATAGCCAAGGCAACACAGAGAAACCCTGTCTTGAAAAAGTCAAAAAGCAAAATGACAACCACAATAAAAGATGTCATATCCATACTAGGAAGTGTAACTTCTCCTGACCGAGGAAGAAAAAAGTAATGATTCAATACTGGGGCATGGTAAGATTTAATTATGTTATGCCATTGTCTCTTGGCCATCCAAGGAGCAATCAGTGGGTAACTCACTAGTGTGATTTAAATAGGTTACACACTGTCTCTTGGCCTTGTTGGGTAATGGACTAGAAAGATTTAAATAATTTGTACCATTGTCTCATGGCAAATCACAGGGCAATTGTCCACGATTTCCATCCATGTGTATTATATATCTCGTTTCATGAGCTTTTGTTTGAGATCATATACTTCTTGTCTTTGCTTTCAACAGTTAACGAAGATGTGTCTACAGTTACAAGGCAAATAGATTTGCATGTAACTTGTCATGTATAACAGCTCTGAACTCTAGAAATTTTTCACAACAGTTATTTGAACATGAATGAAAATAGGCTCACCCTTGACCACATGGAGTAAGCTTATGTTTTTTATAACTCTCACCAGGGGACAGTGGAGGGTGTAAGCCTCAGCAGAAAATCCATCATCTTTATGGATTGTTGATGACTAGGCAGAATTCAGGCAAGTCTCAACTTCTGGGAAGTCGAAAAGAAGATTATTAGAGTGAGATGAGTCTCAAATTCTGTGAATAAACTGACAAGTCTTTGGTATGTACAATGCCTGAATGGGGTTAACCCAAATAGCAGTGCCAAATATTGAAAGATAGAATTGAGGTTTGAGTTGCCATTCAAGAAAAAAAATTGGTTTGCAACTTAAGTTCAACCAAATTCACTGCATTGTAAACAAAAGTATTGGAATTTTCTCTAAGACAGTAAAAGATAATTAATGAATAAAGGCAAGGAAGTTATGATTTACTTTAAGGGGAAAAAGTCCAGCACTGGCAAGGTGGAGACAGGCATGTGATTTGGGGCTGCTGATAGTTGGGGTAAATTGAAGGACCCTGCTTCCAAAACTAAAATAGTGAGTGATTGAGGGAGACAACTGATGTCAGCCTATGGCATATACATCTGCAAACTCATGTACATTCATACACTCAGATGTGTACAACACACACACTCACACACGTAGACATCAAGATTAAGCAGTGTTTTTTCTTTTATTTTCTTTATTTTAAAAAGTGTCCAATACTTATCTCCACTTCTTCCACAAATCTCTTTCCTTTATGTCTTCCCACACACAGAAACTTCCTTTGTGTCTTTTAAATGTTCCTGTCACATGTGACCTTTTGCCCACGCCCCAATTCTTAATAACTGATTTGCCTCTTATGGTCTCCTAGCTAACTCACAACCCCTTACTTACACAGAAACATTTGAAGCTAGGATCTGCCTATGAGAGAGAACATAAGATCACTGTGTTTCAGAGAGTGGATCACTTCACTTAACTGTATCATTTTCCTGCTCTATCCATTATCAGCATTTCTTGCCATTTTCAGCATTTTATTTTAACATTAAGTAAAATTCCATTGTTTATTTTTCCATATTTCCATTACCTATTGGTTTGCATCTTATCTGGGATGAATCTCTTTCCTGGCTGTTGTGATTTTAAAAACAAGCAAACATGGATGTGCAAGCATCTCTCTGTAGGATAGAGACTCTGTTGGGTGTGTACCTAGGCGAGGCATAGCTGGGTCTTATGGTCGGTTCTATTTTTCACTTTCTGAGCAACATCTGGGAGTGATTTCTATAGCAGTTACACTACTTGACATCCTCACCATTAGTGGGAGGAGAGAACAAACAAACAACAACAGATTTTGTTTGGAAAATGCCATAATGAAGCCTAACCCTTAGAAAATAAAATTTAAAAAATTACCAGGTATTCAGGGGGAAACTATAGATGTAATAAAACAGTGACAAAGTTGACAGTGCTATTGAGAAGTCATTACAGTGACCCTGGGATGTGAGAGCAAGGCACAGAGCTTATGCATAGGCCAAAGAGAAAATGTTCACTCTGAAAAACAGAAATAGTTTTAAGTAATTATATTATCAAGACTTAGTAGAATAATAGGTATGTGTTTGGATTTGAACAAACCATAAGAGGATGAGTTGAAAAAAGGTTTAGACATGCAACTGGCAAATTTTGTCCAAATTTAACAAGGCATAAGAGTACTTGCACGAAATCTGTCAGTCTTACTCCTAGGAATTCACTCCAAAGATGTGTTTCCAACAATGTAAAACTATCCTCCCACAAGGCCATTTGTCCACTATTAATTAATTACTGACATTATTAATAAGTCAAATCTAATATGTATACCTTTAATATTAATACACTGGATATTGTTTTACAAATGTAACTAATATTTTATCCAGAGACAGCAAACTTCTCTTAAAGGACCATGGACAATCTGGCCCACAGAGTTGCTATTGCAACTATTTAACTTTGTGGTTGTACCCACAAACTCATGTATAAAGGACATGAAAACAAATGTGCATGCCTGTGTGGTAATAAAAATTTATTTAAAAAATGGATAATGGGTCAAAAATTGCAGGTTATAGTTTGATAACTCCCTCATTTACTGAGTAGAAAACTCTATAATTGAAAAATTGAGTAGGATCTCAATTAACATAGAATGATTTTCTGAAGCAGATCAAAAGTGTCAAATCTAGTGCCATTTGAGCATCAAAGTGGCTAACCATGAGAGTGGACACTCTCCTGAAAACGATACATGTGTTCATGAAGTCATAGATAATGACTGAATAAATGAACAAATGGTAAGGAAAGGTGAGCTTCTATTACAATAGGTTACCAACAGGTGGATAGAGAAAAAACTAATGACTTTAGACACATTACTATTTTCCATGTTTTAGCTGTTATGAACAGCACATATGCCAATTCAGAAAAGACAGTGTTTCATGTTAATCAAGTGACCAATACTAATGCTATTAAAAAACAGACAAACTGATATCCTTTACTTCTTGACATGAGTTCTGTGTTATTCCTCAACCTACTGATAAAATTTAAACAAACTCACCTGAAGGGATGTATAAAACAGCTGACCTGAACCCTTCAAAAGGCCAATGTTGCTATGAAGTAAAATGGGAAACTTCCAGGTCAAAGAGACATGGAAATAAATTATGAGCCTGGGTTAGTACTGGACCAAAGGTTAAGGTAGTTGAGAAGGGCATTATTGGAACATTTTGCAAAATTGGACTGGATGCCTGCAGATGAGATAAGATAGTGTGCTAGTTTTTTTTTTTTAATTTATTTATTTTTATCTCAATCACAGGTTGGGTACTTTGAATCCCAGGCGTAGCCCCCTCCCCC
>JAQQSO010005010.1:0-12353 GCA_028658305.1 Pachyuromys duprasi | reverse complement strand
GCAATGTGCGGACTGGTCAAAATGGTCCTGGGATCCACTCAGTCTGGTGTGGTTCCGATGATCAGACCGAACCTGCAGCACACCCGTGGGTCGAGGCAGAACCCAGGTGCAGTGTGCGCTCGTAGGGCGCAGTTCAGTGAAAACGGCTCCCGGTTCCTCCTGAGACTGCCCGGGAGTCTGTGTGATCCAGTCTATAATGGCGGGTGCGGGCGCCCAGTGCAGCAGCTCGTCCAGATCAGAGCTGTGCGCCGCTGGTCACAGGGAAATTTCTCCAGGTAATAACTGGGTGTCCCAAGGGTTTTCCCACTTGATTTTCTCACCGTAGGAGTTCCGCTCACCTGGCACTCACAATGCTGGCGTTTTAGGTCCCAGAGTTCAGTCTCCTGGTCGCTACGTTGTTTCTGCTCTCCTACTTCTCAGACACAGTGTTCTCTCATGGCAGCCATCTTCCTTCTCCGCAAACAATTGTTAATTGATTAAAAGGTTAATTAATTAAATTACACACACACACACACACACACACACACACCACAGTACACCCTACTGAGCCCACTTAACTTTTACATACACTTGTTTAGGACTATACAGTTTAAGATTGGATAAACGATCAGAAAGCTCATCTAGCCCTTGATCTTCTGCAGCTATTCATCTAGGGAAAGGGCCTTGGGAAACTTCCAATTTCTATGTTGGCATGTTAAGTGATGCCATTTTTCAGGTTTTGTTTAGGTGATCATATTGATTTGACTTCACGGATGAATCTGTCTGCATGTCTAGACAGTATGTAATAGGAGACGTTCTTGTCCTCTGGCTCTTATAAACATTCTTCTCCCGCCTTTGAAATATTCCCTGAGTCTTAGGAGTATGGTTTGGGTTGTAGATATTTCAGCTGGAAATGAGACTTCCACAGCTGCTGACTTTTGTTACAGCTATTTAAAAACTGCCAAGTATAATGCCTCCCTTATTCTTACTGAAAATATGTACATGCTTTCATTAACAATAATCTGTTACAATGGGGCATTTATTCTCTAAAAGTACCATTAAAGTTGATAAATATAGAGTGGAAGGTACAAAACTAGTGTCAGAAAATCTCAGAAAATAAATATGGTTTAAAACTCAGGCACTTAGATACAACTGTTTCTTGATTATCTAGTCTTTGGCAGTTCTAAGCTTTTTTTTTTTTTTTTTTACATAATTCATACCAAGAGCCTACCATTATCTTAATTATCACATTGTTGAACAATCTGATTCTGTGATTTAGAATAAATCTGTGTTCTATGTATTTTTAGCCATTGGGGCTCAAGAATGATTGATCATAACATATTTAAAACAGAATTGCCCTCACATTGAAAGAAAACTAGCATAAATTAAAAATATTATCACCGGGTGCAAGGTTATCAAAGTACAGGAAGCTTAAGTAGGTAGTGCCAGAGTTTGCAGTAGTTATATAAATACATTGCAATGCCTGATTTTTTATGAGACATTCCATAATATAATTTATTCCCTTCCATGTGATATGTCTTTGTGTCATCCCTGTAATAACAATTCCTCACTATTTCAAAGAATATAGCTAAATGTTTTAAACATTTTCACAATTATTAACCATCATATCATGCAGTTAGATACTATTCTCTGTAAGAATGAAACAAAAACAAACCAACTGAACAAACAAACATCTCCTCCACAACCCTTGTCTATTTTCACACTCACTTTGTTCCTAACAACATCTTCAATATTTATACTGAACATCAACAACCCAGTACACACATGTGAGTAATGCAAGCATGAAACACACATTAACACCTAGAATTATGAGAATGTCTATCAGTCACTGTCTGTACTATGAGAGAGTCATTCTTTCAAATTCTCATTTGATTTTCACTTAAGGACTCATAAGTACTTTCTATATTATGTTTTCTAGTTACAATGCTATTTAAAAGTAGAATACTCTATATGCTAGGACAATTGTGAATATATACAGAATAAATAAAAATATTAGAGGGAAATAGATGGTTAAATGTAAGTACAAAACAATGAGATAAATGTTTGAAAATGTTACATTGAAAGTCTTTAGTTTGTACAAAAACTAAATATTCAATAAACTAGATACAAATTTAATCTCTTGAAATAAAAAAAAACACATGTTTTTCTGAAAAACTAAACAGTGTTAATTTGAGTCACTAATTGATAAAGAAAGACTTTGTCTAAGTGAGATTTCTACAATGGTATTTCATCATTAAAATATGAAATTAAAAAGAGAAAATCAAGGAGGATCTCCCCAATCAGTAGACATAGAGAGGGGCCGGGAGGAGATGAGGGATGGAGGGTGGGATTGGAAGAGAATGAGGGAGGGGGCTACAGCTGAGATACACAGTAAATAAACTGTAATTAATATAAAAATAAAAATTTAATTAATAAGAGAGAAAATCAGTAGTCAAATAATGATGAAATTCCAGGATGTGTGTGCATTTACTTCATTAAATGTTTAGTGAATTATTTCACGTTACACATAATAAACAATGTTGTCTTGATCTTTTGATATATATCATATTAGCAGATATGGTAATACATATCTGTGCTAGTCACATTAGTCAAAGCATAGTTTTTATCATTTAGAGAATGAATGTACAAACCCGTATTTCAGATATTTAATTGTGAGGCATTCCTAGACTGGTTTAAAAAAAAAGTATTTCATTGGTCACATTTAACTACACAAAAAGCCCGTCTTTACACTGTCTTATTTATTTTTATTAGAATATTCTGAAATTGCCAAAGAACTAACATTATAAGGATTTTCAGATTGTTCAACATACTCATTAATTTAGATTTTTCTTCCATTTTCCCTTATTATTTATTTCTAAGTGATTAATATTTCTTGGGATTACATTGGTCATTTTGTATTTTAGAAATCTGAAACATCTAAATACAATAAAGATATATGTAATTTTTGTTCATATTATCCATGAATTATTAAAACCAACACTCTGCTTGGATTCATTTATTTATAAGAATAGTAATATTTTGTTAATGAAATAAAGCTTTCAGATGTATAATTAAAAGTTCAGTGTGAAATAAGGCTTAAACAATTTTAGTATGAATATATTAAATAACTCAGTCTATCAGCAAATATTTAAGTAGTCAAACATTCAATGTGTGAAATCCAAATCATATGTAATTGTTTATAAGATATCAAGCAAAGTACACAATTTACTAATTGGACTAATTTAAATTATTCCCTTTCGCAGTGTTTGTTGTCCCTTAAAAACAAGTTGATTAGTCAGTAGCAATATCATGATTATAAATAACATAATTTAAGAAACTAAAAACGTGTGGAAAAGAATATCTAATTTACATTCTAAGGATACAGTGTAATGGAGGTGGTGCTCGTTAGAAATAGCAGAGGTAGCAGACAGACAGTGCCAAAATGACTCAGTGAAGTCATACACACAGTATTCCTGTGTTTAAGAAGCTCATCTGTGAGCAATTCTATTCAAAAAGAAAAATCACAAGGATTGACACATATTGTTGTGACATTTATTGTGTTCTGAACTTTCTATTCTATTATTACTGCAAAACCATTTGGTAACAAAATATGAAGAAAATGTGAGGCGCTCCTGTACATTGATCAGGTGTTGTTGCTGCAGAGGAAAACAAATGCAAATACCTTTTTAAGGAAGTCAATTCAAAATTAAATCTAATATCCCAGCTCTTGTCTTTCCACTTTTCTTTCTTGTGCTGTACTAATATTTTATTACACTGAGACTATTTATTGATAGTAGATAACACTGCTAAAAATTGGTAGATTACTTTTTAACATAATACAGTGTTAAAACAAGTTTATCAACCACCCAAAATTATTCCAATTATTAAACATGCATTTTTTCCAGTCTTCTATATATGTGTAACATGCTTTCAACTACTAGCAAGTGCTACTTGATCCTGTGGTATTTGGATTTTTTTTTTTTTTTTTTTTTTTTTTTAGCAAGCTGGAGTCATTTGAGAGGAGAGAACCCCAACTGAGGAAATTATTACATTTGATTGAACTTTAGATAAGACTGTGGGGACATTTTGTTGATTACTAATTGACATTGGGGAGTGTGTGGTGCCCCCCTGGGTAAGAAAGCAGCCAGAACAAGCCAGGAAGCAGCCACCCTCCACGGTTCATTTCAGTTCTTGCTTCTAGATTCCTCCACTGCTTGAGTTCTTGTCTTGGCTTCCATTCCTGATAGACTGAGATAGATGTCAGACAAATAAACGAGTTCCTCCCATCACAACAACTGAAGGCAAATTAAAACCACACTCTCTTCCAAGACAACTTGATATCTCTGAACCATTGGTTTTTCAAGTGCAAAAGTGTTTGATTCCATTCAGATAATGCAGGAAGACCAAAGTCTGTGTTAAACAAAATACTGACATTTGGTGAGTAAAAAACGAGCGAGAGATTTTGAGAGAAGCTGGTAAATACATCTGTGATATTTTATTATTGGGAGCTTTGCCATTAAAATCAGACATCTTGACAGTCGTTCTTGAGAGAATGAAACAATTTTCCTAGAAGTATTTTGGCCGGAAACTCATATTTTAAAAAGAATAGGAATAATTGTTTTGAAGTAGGATAAAACAGTTGATCTAAAAGAGGACTCAGGGATAAGAAAGCAGAACACAAGATGTCTCAAGTAATTATAAAGATGCATCTAGCCTCTAGTTACATTTGACAAACTGTTTTTGTGATTTATGGCAGGTGCTTGTTTATAAACCCATTTGGGCACAGACATAGTGAAAGGCATTCATCATTCTGTTTGGCCTTGCTTATTAGATAAATGTCACATAAACATAACCTAAATCTGGAATCTTGCTGGCCTGGCACATAGGTGGGTGGCATCTCTGACTCCTTTCATTTTTCTGTTGACCTCCAGAAGCCATGGAGTGTTTGATAGTCAGTATCCTTAGCTGCTGACCTGCATTTGCCAAACACAAAAAAAGAGGCATTTTAGAAGGCGGAGGTCAGCAAGGTATTATTTATCAACAACAGGGGACTCATTATTGATTTCACTTTAGACTTTTTCCCCTGCAGTTCTTCGCAGCTAGTAAGTCAGACTAACCAGTGCAAAAGCTTCGTTCATCTTAAAGAAATAGGCATTTGGAAAATATCGTATTAATCAATGAAGTAATCTTCAATTCGTGCACTTAGCTGCTCAATCAGGAGAATTGAAATTTAATTATAATAAATATAAAGCCTTAGAAAATCTGATATTATCATAGATTTCATTATTCCTCCGAGGTAATCTTACTTTTAAAACCTATTTTACAAAACAAAACTATTTGTTCATTTTGTTTAGTGTGTTTGTGACTTGTCATAGATGTTAATCTTGGAGGAGAGCTTTTTAGAATCAATTCTCTCCTTTCAGCATGTGGTTCTTAGGTCTTAAGGATTAAATATTGTCAGATTAATTTCAAATATAATGTCAGGTCATCAGATTTGGTGGCAAGTACCTTTTAATAATAATCTCTGTTATAAGTGCTAGCAAGGCCAGTTGCTCTTTAGCTTCTGAGACGTTACTCAGTTTTACTTGTAAAGGGTCATTCTCTTTTTTGGAATAATCTGTTTCCAATATGATATTTATTTTATATACTGCAATTCAATTTATTTAACCTGGGTTACTATTTAGTGATTTATATCTATTAATAATGTAAAACTGTCATGAATACTTCACTATGTATGACTAGGGATGACATAAAAGATTAGTAATAAGAAGAAAACTAATAAATCTGTCTTCCAGAGGACCAATAATAAAGATATATATATATATTGCATTGAGAACTTAAAACTGAATTAATTGTGCAAATGACAATGATGCATCATCCTTACTCTAAAATGTCATAAAAAGCTGTGGAATGGATGGTCTGTGATTAGTAAAATGAGCTAGCGTTCACTTCCACATATGTTTTATGGCTAATTGTTTTAATGAATTACAAAATATTCAACAATGTTGTAAAAGGTACAAAAATTTAATGTTGTACAATAATTGATCTGCATAAAAATAAATTATGTAAGTGGTATTTGTTGAGAAATGGTCATTCTTCAAATGATAAAATCATATCTAGTAGTACCATTCCACAAGTGGTTACAAAACAAAAGAGGACAGTGAGGGTCTAATTCCCCTCTGTATCCTTCAAACACATGGTCTGCTCTCAGTGATGTGAAGATGAAACAGTTTTTCTTGCTTCTTAAAGATTCAACCACTTTCCAGTAATGCTACCAAGGGGACCAAGCCTTCAAAACCAAGTTTTACAAACATCTCTTTTATAAAGTACGTGTTTCAGTAACTATTTAAAATCTTGTGTACGTGAGAGTATGTGTATGCGTGTGTGTGAGAGAGAGAGACAGAGACACACAGTGAGAGTCTGTTACAGCTGAAAAAAAAAGGCAGCTCAAGTAGAGGCATATTTGTTTGGCAGTTTTCAGAAAAGATTCATCTACAGCATCATAGTGGAGAAAACATAACAGCAGGAAATTGAGTTGGCTGTTCACATCACATTCTGAGTCAGGAAGCAGGTAGAAGTAAGGGACGGTTCTCAGTCACCTTTCTTCTTTCCTCGTTTGTATTTAGTGTGATACTGCTCTGTAAATGACTCAGTTACCAAATTTAGGTTACATATCCTGTTTTCAGTTAAACCTCTCTGGAAATACTCTCAAAATTATGCTTTGAAATGTGTCTCTTAATGAATTAAAATCCAGTCTGTCAGTCAAGACTACCATTACACCAGGTATCATCCTTCACTGACTGATATTTGTAGAAGTTGCTTTAGTGTCTTTTATTTTTACCAAAGCAAAAAGAAAGCTTTCCAAAATATTTGAAAAATAAAAGTTATTAATGGATGTGCCACCTTCACCCTGGGAGATTTTGTTCATTTGGAGAGTTCATTATAATTGTTATATGCAACAAATTTAAACTGAACTATATTTTGATTATATGTGTCTCCTCCTCCAGTTCCTTTGAGATCCATTCCTCTTCCCTACCCAGCAAATTTTAAGTTCTTTCTCAAACAAACAACAACAAAAGAAAACCAAAATGAAAACACAACAAAACCTCCAAAAACCAAGAAGACAAAATAAAACAACACAACTGACTTCCACTGACCCCGCCATAAATGTACACTAAAAACTGTGCAATATGTGTTGGTCAACTATTCTTAGTCTCATTATATTATTATTATTTTATTATTATTATTGTCATCACCATCTTTTTTAAATTATTTATTCACTGTGTATCCTGGTTATAGCCCCAACTCCCCCTCTTCCTTCCCTATCCCTCTTCCCTAGTCCAATGATTGTTGAAGTCCTACTTCCCTACTGTCTGGTCCTTGCCTATCAGGTCACATCAGGACTGTCTGGATCCTCTTCCTGTGTGGGCTGGCTAGATCCCCCCCCCCCCACCAGAAAGAAGTGGTCAAGGAGCAGGCAACTCAGTTCATGTCACAGACAGTCTCTTCTCCCCATCCTAGGGAAACCAATAGAGACTGAGCTGTCTTTGGGCTACATCTGAGCAAGGGGTCTAGGTCCTCTCTATGTATGATATTTGGTTGATGCTTCAGTCTCTGCAGTCCTCCCTGGTACCCACTTTTTGGGGGCTTTGTTGGTCTCCTTGTGTGGCTCTTGTCCCCTCCAGGTCCTTTTATATCCCCCTTCTTTCATAAGACTCCCTGTTTCTCTCCAGGTTTGGCTGTGAATCTCTGCTTTTACTTTGAGCCCCTGATCGGTGGGGTTTTGAGAAGATCCATTGTAGGCTCCCATCCTGTTCTCTCTCTTCTAACACTTGTGTTGTCTGTCCTGTTTTCCCTTCTGGATGAGAATTAAGCACCTTCCTTAGGGTCCTCCTTGTTGTTTAGCTTCTTTAGGTATGGAGATTTTAGTATGTTTCTCCTATAATATGCCTGTAAATCTCATGATTTCCTTGTTTTTAATAGCTGAGTAGTAGTCCATTATGTTCCATACTTTCTGCATTGATTCTCCAGTTGAGGGACATCTAGGTTGTTTCTAGATTTTGCCTACTAGACATAAAGCTGTTATGAAGATAGTTGAGTAACTGTCCTTGTTGAATGGTTGAACATCTTTCAGATATATGCCCAGGAGAGGTGTGGCTGGATCTTGAGGTAGCACCATGTCCAATATCTGAGAAAGTGCCATACTGATATACAAAGTGGTTTACAAGTTTACATTTCCAACAACAATGGAGGAGGGTTCCCCTGTCTCCACATCCTTTCTAGCATGTGTTGTCACTTGAGTTATTCATCTTAGCCATTCTGGGTGTGAAATTTCAGAGTTGTTTTGATTTTCTTTTCTCTGATGATTAAGGATGTTGAGCATGTCTTAAAGTGTTTCTCTGCCATTATATAATCTTCTTTTGAAAATTCTCTGTTTAGCTCTATACCCCATTTTTTTAATGGATTACTTGACTTGTTGACTTTTAACTTCTTGAGTTCTTATATATTCTGGATATTAGCCCTCTGTCAGATTTAGGGTTGGAGAAGATCTTTTCCCACTTTGCAGGTTGGAATTTTGTTCTTTTGACAGTGTTTTTTTTTTTTTTTTTTTTTTTTTTTTTACAGAAGCTTTTCAGTTTCATGAGGTCCCATTTATTGATGGTTCATCTTAGAGACTGTGTTGTTGGTGTTCTGTCCAAGAAGTTGACTCCAGTGCCAGTGAGTGCCTTTCCACCATTTTCTTCTATCAGATTTAGTGTGTCTGGTTTTATATGGAGGTCTTTGATCCACTTGGACTTTCCTTTTCTACACGGTGATAAGTATGAGTTGATTTGCGGTTTTCTAGAGTAGACATCTAGTTAGACCAGTTAAATGCTGTCTTTTTCCATTGTGTGGTCTTGGCTTCTTTGTCA
Source organism: Pachyuromys duprasi (assembly GCA_028658305.1). Lineage (NCBI taxonomy): Eukaryota > Metazoa > Chordata > Mammalia > Rodentia > Muridae > Pachyuromys > Pachyuromys duprasi. The sequence goes on along the minus strand of JAQQSO010005010.1, from coordinate 3,462 downwards.
AAATTCAGTTGTCTGTGTGTGTGTGTGTGTGTGTGTGTTTATATGTATATTTTCAATTCCATTACATTGATCCCCCCTCCAGTGTGTTTCTATGCCAGTACCATGCAGCTTTTATTGCTGTTGTTTTATAGTACAACTTGAGATCAGGGATGTCGATAGAGTCAAAAGTTCTTTTATTATGCATGATGGTATTAGTTATTCTGTTTCTTGTTTTGTTTTTCCATATGGGGTTGAGAATTGTTTTTTCAAAGTCTGTAAAGGATTGTGTTAATAATTTGATAGGAACTGAATCTGTAGGTTGCTTTTGGTAAGATGGCCATTGTTACTATATTAATGCTACCAATCCATGAGCATGGGAAATCTTTCCTTGTTCTGATATCTCCTTCAATTTCTTTTTTCAGAGACATTTTTGTTTTTCATACATTTCTTACACTTGCTTGGTTAGAATTATACCAGATACTTTATGTTATTAGTGGCTTTTGTGAAGGGTGTTTTTTCCCTAATTTCTTTTTCAGCCCTTTTATCTTTAGTATGTAGGAGGGCTACAGATTTTTTTTTTTGAGTTAATTTTGTATCTAGCCACCTTGCTGAAGGTGTGTATCAGCTATAGTAATTTCCTACTGGAATCTTTGGGGTCACTCATGTATATAAACAAATTGTCTGTGAATAGTGATACTTTGACTTCTTTTCAGATTTGTATCCCCTTGATCTCCTTTAGTTATCTTATTGCTCTAGTTAGGACTATGTTGAAGAGATATGGAGAAAGTGGGCAGCCTTGCCTTGTCCCTGATTTTGGTGGAACTGATTTAAGTTTCTCTCCATTTAGCTTGATATTGACTATAAGCTTGCTGTATATTGGCTTTTCTTCCTATGTTTAGCTATGTGCCTTGTATCCCTGATCTCTCCAAAACTATAAACATAAACAGTTGTTGGATTTCTCAGCATCTAAGGAGATAATCATGTGTTGTATTGGTTGTATTGTTTTCTTTCAGTTTGTTTATATGGTGGATTATATTGGTTGATTTCAACATACTGAATCACCCCTGCATGCCTGGGATGATGCTTACTTGGTCATGGTGGATGATATATTTGATGTGTTCTTGGATTCAGTTTGTGAATGATTTACTGAGTATTTTTGTGTAAATGTTCATAAAAGAAATAGGTCTGAAGTTTTCATTCTTTGTTAGGTGTTAGTGAGGTTTAGGTATCAAGATGACTATCGTCTTGTAGAATTTGTTCTGTTTCTATTTTATGGAACAGTTTAAATAGTATTGGTATTAGCTCTTCTTTGAAGGTCTGGTAGAATTATGCACTGAAATCTTCTGGCCCTGGGTGTTTTTTTTTGTTTTTTTTTTTGTTTTGTTTTTTTTTGAATGGGAAACTTTTGATAACAGCTTCTATTTCCTTAGGAAATATAGGATTATATAGTTTATTTAGCTTATCTTGATTCAGTTTTGGTAAATGCAATTTACCAAGAAAATTGTTCATTTCATTTACGTTTTCAACATTTCAACATTTTGTTGCATATACATTTTTGAAGTCAGACTTAATGGCTCTTAGACTTTTCTCAGTGTTATATCCCCCTTTTCATTTCTAATTCTGTTGATTTGGATAATATTTATTGGCATTTCTTTCTTTATTTTTAAAATTTATTTATTTTATCTCAATCACAGGTTAGGTACTTTGAATCCCAGGCGTAGCCCCCTCCCTCATTCCCTCCTACCCTCCCACTCCCTCTCTCATCTCCCTCCTCCACGCCCCCTCCAAGTCCACCAACAGGGGAGGACTTCCTTCCCTTCCATCCAACCCCAGCTTATCCTGTCTCCTCAGGGCTGGCTGCAATGTCCTCCCCTGGGATCTAGCTAGTCTGTCACTCCCCGGTTTGTATGGGGGAAGGTCAAAGAGTCAGCCATCAAGATCATGACTGAAACACTCCCTGTTCCCCTCACTAGGGTCTTCAGTCCTACACCGAGCTATCATGGGCCCCAACTGTGCGGGGGTTCCAGTCCACATCCACACATGGTCCTTGATTGTAGAAACCGTCTCATACAAGACCCCTGTGCCCTGTTCAGTTTGGTCTTTGTGGGGCTCTTGTTCTCCCCAAGTCTCAACAACCTCCCCCAGATCTATCATTACTTCTCGCCCTCTGTCAGAGGCTTGATCTCGAGTCTTAATATCTGCTCTGATACATCACTACATTGACCCCCCGCCCCCAACCCAGAGGTCCTCTTTGGCATGCTCCTGTTCTGTTGCTTGTTTTCTCCTCTACTCAATGTCCATCCCATTTGTTCATTCAAACAAGCATTGATCATACCAATCTGGGTCCTCCTTCTTGTATATCCTCTCTAGGTGTGTAGATTTCAGCTTGAACTTCCTATCCTATAGGTTTATATAAGTGGGTATATACCATATATTTCTTTCTGCTTTTGGGATACCTCACTCAGTATGATCGTTTCCGGGTTCCACCATTTGCCTGCGAATTTCATGATTTCCTCCTTTTTAATTACTAAATAGTATTCCATTGTGTAAAAGTACCACAATTTCTATATCCATTCCTCAACTGAGGGACATCTGGGTTGTATCCAGGTTTTGGCTATTACAAATAAAGCAGCCACGAACATGGTTGAGCAAATGTCCTTGTTGTGTACTTGAACATCTTTTGGATATATGCCTAAGAGTGGTATAGCTGGGTCTTGAGGAATCACTATTCCTAATTGTCTAAGAAAGCGCCAAATTGATTTCCAGAGTGGTTGTACAAGTTTGCATTCCCACCAGCAATGGAGAAGGGTTCCTCTTTCTCCACAGCCACTCCAACATACGTTGTCACTAGAGTTTTTGATCTTAGCTATTCTGGAGGGTGTAAGGTGAAATCTCAGAGTCATTTTGATTCGCATTTCTCTGATGGCTAAGGACGTTGAGCATTTCTTTAAGTGTTTTTCTGCCATTCTATAATCCTTTACAGTCAGTTCTCTTTTTAGCTCCATACCACATTTTTTAATTGGATTATTTGGTTTCTTCCTTTTTAACTTCTTAAGTTCTTTATATATACTGGATATTAGCCCTCTGTCAAAAGTGGGATTGGTAATGATCCTTTCCCAATCTGTTGGCTGTTGTTTCATTCAGATGACAGTGTCCTTTGCTTTACAGAAGCTTTTCAGCTTCATGAGGTCCCATTTATTGATTGTTAATCATAGAGCCTGTGCTGTTGGTGTTCTATTCAGGAAGAAATCTCCTGGGCCAATGAGTTCTAGGGTCTTTCCCAATTTTTCTTCTAGATGGTTTAGTGTGTCTGGTTTTATGTTGAGGTCTTTGATCCACTTGGACTTTAGCTTTGTGCAAGGTGATAAATATGGATCTATTTTCATTTTTCTGCATACAGATATCCAGTTGGACCAGCACCATTTGTTGAAGATGCTGTCTTTTTTCCATTGAATGGTTTTGGCTTCTTTGTCAAAAATCAAG
>JAQQSO010005009.1:0-12353 GCA_028658305.1 Pachyuromys duprasi | reverse complement strand
GTGTGTGTGTGTGTGAGTGTGTGTGTGAGTGTGTGTGTGTGTGTGTGTGAGTGTGTGTGTGTGTCAGGGGAGGGTGGTATACTATAGTTGGCAGACGGAGCGTGAGAGAAGGAGAGGATGTGTAGATTGTATATAACAAGAAAATTAAAGTGATTTGCTTCTTAAAAACAAATCAAGTCAAGCAAAGTGAAAGACAGGGGTGTGAGGACTTAGCGTACATGAGGAATTAGGCTTGAGCCAGAGCAACACACACACACCTAAAAAAGTAGGGAAAAAAAGAGATTGGTAGGTAAAATGTTATGTCATTTTCCCTAGATGATGTGATCCACTTACTATGCTATTGACTATGATATTAATAAAATTATACATTTAATAACCTTGATTTTAGGTCAACCAACATGAAATTACCTACACATGATCATTTTTTTTATTAAAAGAGCTACTTTGTATTTCTAAAATAGCATTGATTTATCACTAAGCACGCTAATGATAAATTTTAATTTGATAGCCTAAAAGGGCAACTTAAAGAAAGCAGATAATTATAATGAAGCAAAATAATGCCATGCAGTGTGATGCTGTGGCCCTGCCACATAGATTAGCACAAATTATATAAATTTGCCTAAAAGAATCATTTCTAAAGTCAGACTAGTAAGGGCTTGCTGCCCTTGAATTTTTTACCTACTGCTAGACAACTGACAAGGTCAAACTTCTTATTAGAAAATTATTATGTAGAAAATTTGGGGGATTTCAAGAATTTTTAACAAGTCCTTAAAATTAAGGGTTCATCTATTTTTAGGAACTTTGAGCCAGTCTAAATATAAAGTCTTTAGATGAAAGCTTTGGTCTTCTCATGCTTCATAAACCAGCATCCCACGGGGCTGTCATGGCGGTGATAGCCCTTCTGGGAGAGACATCAGTCCAGCTGTATTGAAGAGAGAAGCTGGCATCTTCGTGGCTACTTCTAAAACTCAGCTTGATTTCTGGAAAGCATTTTCTGCATAGTGCATGCTTACTGTACTCAGCTATTTGATGTGCTGTAGCACTTACCAAATTTTCACATGAATTGCTCTTCTGTGAATAAGAGTATTGTAACAGCTTGTAAAGCCACCTTCATATGGGCATTCAATAAGCTTCAATTGTGTCTTCATATTATTCTTAAGTGATTCAATCACTCTTCTTAAAGGAAGACGGTAGAAAGGAACAAGTTGTGTAACAAAGCTCATCTTAAAGAGAATTAAACTTTTTAATTTAATAAGGAGAAAATGTGTTCTACATCATTGTATGTTATGTATGTTTGTATTCATATGCATATATGTACATATATGTACACACTGTCCGTAGCTCAGAAATCAATATCAAACATCTTCTTCAGTCACTTTCCACCTTATTTTTAAGTGAGGATCTTTCACTGAACCTTGAACTCAGGTCTATGTTTGTCCAGGTTCACAGGCTAGTAGGCCTCAGGAATATTCCTATATTGACTTCTTGAGTGCTGAGATTACAGTCATGGCCCTGCTACACCTGGCTTTTTCCTTGGGTGCTGGCAGTCTGAACTCAGGTCCCAAGTCTTTGACAGAAAGTGCTTTACTTTTTTTATTTGCCATTCTGCAACATTGTAAATTCTCATCTTGTACATCTTAGAGAGTGCACATCTGTTGTAACTGCATTGTTTTTTTAGGATGCAAGGTACAGTGAACAGGATACATATTCAGAGAGCTAAATTAATTCACTAGATAAGGGGCATTTAGGAAGGTCAGCTTCTACAATTAACCAGTCCAAAGGAATTTCTAGAAATACAGGTAGAAAGCTTGCTTCAGGAAATAACTTCCATTTATCTTTTCATACTAATTTTTATTAACATTAGTAGACGAATATTTAACTTGAAAATGTATAGATTATATTTTTAAACGTTATTTTAAGCAGTGAATTGCTCATATACTATCTCTCTAAACAGACTACAACATGCTTACTTATTTATTTATTCAGTTGTTCTGCTAGGCTAAGATTCAAAGTAGGTTACCAGTGAAGCAAGAGAATTTCTGCCTAGTTTTGCAAGAGTTTTATCTATATGGTTAAAAATAGTTTGGGAAGCTTTCATTTTGGAAACTAGCTAATATTCAGGGGTCATGAATTTCGAAGACAGAATAACCAATTGTGGGGTGATTTATTTGTTTGTTTACTTACTTATTTAAATCAAACCATGCAAAAATATCGGTGTGTCCATTCCTGCTTCCCCTCACCAGGACTCCTTTCATTGTCTTCCATCTGTGTCTAACACATACAGCTCAGATCCTCACAGAGATTTATTCCTAAGTCAAATTCCAGATAAATTACTAAACTCTGAGTTTGAGTTTAACCTTAAGTCCCTTTCAGTCTCTGCCCTTGGCTAGCACTGAAGGTGCACCAAGTATATATCTAGGAGAAACCTTAGACTGAAATTCAATTCAGCAGTTCCAATTTCTGATTTATGCTATAGATATGCAATGAAGTATTTCTGTCCTATGCTTCTCTATCTTCTAAACAGAAGTTTCAAGAAAAACAATGCAAAGAGATAAATAATCTGAGAGCTGGAAGAGACCTCACAAAATGAGAAGTGGGGAAACAGAAGAGCCCTCAAGCATGTTTCAATAGAAGCTATAACTTCATAACAGTTGTACTTTTGTAATGACCAACACTAGTATTTCTTATGAGTAGTATAGGACAGTGAAGGTATACAGCAGACAATTTTTTTCTTCTTAAACCCAAGATATAGCTATAAAGACACAGTTGGAAAACAAAATCCATTCAGGAGAAACAGTGCTATAGATGGAAAAGATTGAGGTGGAGCCAACAGTGAGCAAGGAACTTGAAAAGTTACTTCCAACCTTAATATAAAAGCCACTGGAGGCATAAATGGGACTCAAAGGACTCCAGGGTAAACAAACTCTGGTTTACACACTGTAAAGCAGAACTAAATAAAGCCATTAATGAATCAGAACTTTAATAAAGGTGTTGAATCTAGAACCCCTGCTCAGATGGAGCCCATGGTAGCTCATTATCCAAGTTGGTCCCCTAGTAAGTGGAACAGGGACTATTTCTGACATGAACTCAATGGCTGGCTCTTTGACCTCCCCTTCCTCCCTCCCCCCTGAGGGAGGAGCAGCCTTGCTAGACCACAGAGGAGGTCATTGCAGCCAGCCCTGAAGAGACCTGATAAGCTAGGTTCAGATGGAAGGGGAGGAGGACCTCCCCTATCAGTGGACTCAGAGAGGGGCAGGGAGAAGATAAGGGAGGGAGGGTGAGATTGGGAGGGAATGAGTGAGCACGCTACAGCTGGGATACAAAGTTAATAAACTGTAACTAATATTTTTAAAAATAAATAAATAAACAAACCAACAAAAACAACAACAATAGGAAAAAAGGTGTTGATGGTAAAGACATGTTGATGTTGGAAGGGACATAGGTGAACTAAATCTATTAAGTACTGTTTACATTAATATGTGAGGAAAGGCAGGATGCAGGGATTTCAACAAGGAGTAAAGGAGAAAAAAGAATTGAATAACAAAGTGAATATATGGGCCTATCTAAAGATAACCTAAAACACATTAGTGTGTGATTAATGTGATAAGTGATTCACTCAACTTCTTTATGTTTGTTTCCCTATTTTGCAAAATGGAGTTACTGGACTGAACCAATATGATATATAATGCTATTTGATGTTTCGAAAACATCTCATTCAAAACAAAAGCAAACCTTTTTGCAGATCCATTTCTAGACAATGAAAACAATAGATTGATTATACCATATTTATCAGCAAAGTACTTTTTCAAAAATATATTGTAAGACAAACAAACTGTTAGAGTGGACTAGAAACGATCAAAAGGAAAAAAATGAGATACCATTAAATGAAACCATGATGTCTCAAGTAGAGACAGTCGATCACAGTCAAGCCTTCTGTTTGAGACTGTTGTGTTCTAACTCAGGGCTCCCGAGCTTGACTTGCATACAAAGCATCTGTGATATTGCCAGCATTCTGATTCAGTAGGACCTGGTGGCAGGAAGTGCTGATGGTTTCATTTTTCACGTATATCACTGTGATGTCAATAAGCACCACTGTGCTTTCATACTGCATTGCACATTATATTTTAATGACATAAGGTGAAAAAGGAAGCCCGTGTGTACTGCATTTATTGAAATGCCAGGCACTTGGCACTGGTGAGGATAGTCATCCAGAACTAGCTGTGTATCAAGGCATTTTTTCTCAAAAATAAAGAACAACAGTCATCAGCCTGACCAGGATAGAGTATATTACTCCCACATTACCTAGTCTGGTAAAGAAGTCAATGGAGTGCTCAAGGCCTTTTGGAAAAATTGACACCCAAAATGTCAAAGCATGCTTTGTTGATATATTTCCGTAATTAAATGGGTATATATTAGTTATTTTGAATTTTCTCTTCCAGAACATTTCATCACCCAGAGATAGATAGATAGATAGATAGATAGATAGATAGATAGATAGATAGATAGATAGATAGATAGATAGGTAGGTAGGTAGGTAGGTAGGTAGGTAGGTAGGTAGGTAGGTAGATAGACAGACAGACAGACAGCTATAGATATATATCTATCTGTACACATTTGTTACACCTTTTAGCCATGATTTAACTGTTTTATTGGGATGAAAATAACTTGATTCTCTCAATGCTATGTAAGAATAGAGGAGACAAAATCTTACTGTTCAAAAAAATAAAACTTTCGTTGTCTTTACTTTCTGTGTATCACCTGAAAGCACTCAGCTGGGTCACCCCTGTTTTTCACATTCCACCCATTTCAGTGTTTCAATGACACTCTAGACAGTGGCTGAAGTGTTGTTGCCATCAGCTCTTAACACTCTGATTGGACAATGGGGTCTATTTTCCGACATTTTGTTTATCCACCAAACACTTAGAGAAATGAGACTCAAAAGTGGTCTTTCATTCACATGATTCTTTATGGAGAGGTTCTTGTTTGCAAATGTTTTCCTTACTTAGGTACTGTAGACAAGTTTTCATTATCTTACATTTTCTAGACGCCAATGCTCTGGTCCTTTTCTGTCCCAACCGTTTCTCAAACATTTAGCTGTTACCTTTTTCCAGAGGAGTGCTGTCAAGTGACCATGCTAAAGCCATTGTTTTAATTTTAATTGGTTTTCTTTGAAGCACTGAACTATCTTGACCTTAGTACGCTTTAAATACAGCAAAAGTATTGGTATTCCTAAAATATATACTAATATCCTATGACTCTTTATTTCTGATAAAATTTTAGTGATTATTGAAATACAACTTTGTGTGTGTGTGTTCATTATTCTTGTGCTTCTGTGTGTTCATGTTTGTGGTGTGTTTGTGTTGTTTAGAAAAAATAGTTGAAAAGAAAGTTAGAGTTAGATTGGAAGTAAGAAGTGTGGTTTATAGATAGACACTGTCAAATTGTAGTACAAAAAGTCACAAAATATTTTAATAGCACATTAAATATAAATTCTTTTAAAGAAATATTACAGTATTATTATAGTATTGTACTAGCAATATTGCAATATGATAAATTCAAAATAAATTAAATGTTCACACCTCAGAGTGCTATTTTTTGTTACTAAGAAATTATATTAATTCAAAACTAAGACCAAAAGAGGAAAGAAAACAAAAAGCTACAAAGAAAAAATAAGTATAGAAATTTAATATTTTGCTCTAAAAATTACTTTATCCCAAATTAAATTCTGACTTAATTTCAAATATTCTGTCAATTATAAACTTTTACTTAATATGTTTTAGGATAACTTCTATGTACCCTAAAATTTTGGTTTGATTTTTTTTCTGTGATTATGCAAATTCAGTACTTTAGCTTGATATTTTTATATTATATTTGAATTCAATTTCAAACTTTGCATAAATATTTTTATAAATTTTGTATTATTATTGTCAACACATCAATGAAGCACAGACTGTGTTGTGGCACAAGCTATTAACTGCAAAATCAGTACCAACTGGATGAAAAGCTTTGTCTAAATGGATTCTAGTCACTTATCAGTTTATTATTTATCAGAGAAATGTTTAGAGGGAAAGTCATTGAGTAACACCTCTGTTGAAAAAAGTCAAAGTGCATATTCACTCTAATGCCAACGAAATAGTAACAATGATGGTGATATTAGCAAGTCGCAATTATTTAGCACCCCATGACAATTTTCTAATGAACATGATAAGGACTCCCCAGTTACCTCTGTGCTTTAGCCCAGAACCTGAAATAGCGTTACAGACCCTAGGAATTATGCTCTGTGATCATTGAGAAGGACAATGAGGTAGAGTGGTTACCATGGATTATCTAGGTGGGTTCAACATAGCAACCACTTAAAAACAGGGAAACATTCTGGCTGCAGTTGAAGAGTTAAAGATGTAAAGCTAGTTCCTGGCTTTGAGGATAAAGGAATGGAATTTTAAAAACAAGAGCTACAGACAGCTCTAAATATTTGGAGATATTAGGAAACATTCTCCTATGAGCCTTGAGAAGTGAGGATGAACTGCCTGACACCTTGGCCTTGGCTCAGTGAGACCCATGTCAGATTCTTGACCCCCATGCCCTTTAGGACAATTATTTTAAACTATCTGAGTTACTATGTCTTTAGTAATTTGTGGGTGGTTTGGTGTTCCCCTCCCTCTACTAGGAGACTAGTTAGAGGGGGTCTTCTTCGGTATTTATGGCCTCTGCTACTAGGAGTCTCTGCTTCAGTCCCCCTCTTATCCTCCCAGGAGCCTGCCTTGACTTAGGTCTCTAAGTCACAGAGGTGCCCCCACCCTCACTTTCTCTTTTCAATGCAGGCCTTCTGTCCTCTTATCCTTGCTCTCTCCAGGGCTGATCTCCAACACCTTAACTCTCTGTAACCCCTCTTCTACCTTGTTCCCTCTTCAACCACTGCCTCTGTCTATTCTATCTCCCCTTCCAAGTGAGATTTATGTCTCCTCCCTTGGGTCCTCCTCATATATATATATTATACATGTTATATATAATATGAATAATATATATATTTAAAAAGAAAAAAATCGTCACAACACTGAGACATGAAACCTCAAAAGATGCTGTTGAGTTCATTTTATGTTGGTTATCTACTGCCGAGCATGCAGCTACCCTTAACAGTAGTTTTGTTTCCCCAGTAAGAAGCCCTTGGAGAAAACTAAATTTTCATTTGCAAGGAGTTGTCAGCTGGATAGAGCCTCTGGGATTGGGACTGAGAAGACATGTATCCACTCTCCTTTCACCTCTAGGACCCCATCTGATGCAGACCTGTGTAGGTTCTGTGTGCAGTGCTTCAGTCTCTATGGGCTCCTAAGTGCTTTGATCATGTTGATTTAGAGGGCCTTGTTTCCTTGGTGTCCTCCATCCACTCTGGCTCTTACACTATTTCTGCCCCCTCTCCTGCAGGGTTTTCTGAGCTCTGAGGAGAGGGATTTGATGAAGACCTCCCATTTACAGCTGAGTGTTCCAAGCTCTGTCACTCCCCCCATGTCTGGTTGTGGGTCTCTGTGTATTCAAACACCAAGTTTTAAAAGGGAAAAATTACTGCAGTGTGAGTAATAATTATTTTTGTATGAAGAGACAGAGGCTGTATTTAAAGTGCTCCAGACACAGTAGGATGCATGTTGCACTGCAAGCATTCAGGACTGGTTCATATCTAAAATCACCAAATATTAAATTGTCATTATGATTGGAACCAAATAATTGTTGGAGAATAGATTTATGGGTATCTAAATCAAAATAAATATTGTCAACATTAGAAATTGTAGTATTCTCTTAAGTTAAATAATGTATGCAAACTTTTTACAGGGAAAGTAAGACTAGGATTGCTTTTCCTTTCATGTTCTGTCTTTTAGCAATAGATTCTGTCAAAGCATAAACACCTTTGTTAATTATAAACTTCAACTGCTTAGCAGAAGTGATGATAGCTTGCCTTCAAATCTCTTTAGAAATACCTATTTTAAAAATACTCCTTTTTTCACATGGGGCACCTTCAAGCAGACAAATTGAGAAGTGTGATTGGTAATGGTTTTTCTACACATGTTGAACACTTCACAAGTCAATACTCAAGTTCCATAGAGCACTGTAATTCTGTATAACTAAATAATATTTGTCATGAGACTACATTGAAAATTACAAGCTAATAAACAAGGTCATAGACATTAGTTTTAATATCTAAAACTCTCTATATAGGCTCTCCTTATTATGTAATAGCAATTTTATGTTATTGTTTTAAAGTCATTCAAAATGGGCTGGAAAGGCAGCTCATGGATGGAGCAGTTGAAAGGCATAAGGAAGGCCCTGGGTTTGACCTTTATTATTACAGAGAGAAACAGAAGAAAGAAGGGGGAAAAAAGAAACAAAGAAGAGAAGGAACAGAGAAAGGAAGGGGAAAAGTAAAAGAAAGGCATGATTGAAAAACAAAAAGGGTTGAAGTTTTTGTGGGTGATTTGGTGTTCCCCTCCCTCTACTAGAAGAGGAGGTCTTCTTCAGTCTCTATGGCCTCTGCCACTAGGAGTCTCTGCCTCAGTCCCCCTCTTATCCTCCCAGGAGCCTGCCTTGACTTAGGTCTCTAAGTCACAGAGGTGCCCCCACCCTCACTTTCTCTTTTCAATGCAGACCTTCTGTCCTCTTATTCTTGCTCTCTCCAACATCTTAACTCTCTGTACCCCCTCTTCTATCTTGTTCCCTCTTCAACCACTGCTCTATCTGTTCTATCTCCCCTTCCAAGTGAGATTTATGTCTCCTCCCTTGGGTCCTCCTCATTACTTATCTTCTTTGGGTCTGTGCCTCATAGTATGCTTATCCTGTGTTATATGGCTAAAATCCACTTATAAGTGGCAACACAATCTGTGTGTCTCTCTGGGTCTGGGTTACCTCACTCAAGATGACCTTCTCTAGTTCCATCCATTTGCCTGCAAATTTCATGACTTGTTTTTAGCAACTGAGTAGTATTTTGTAAATGTACCATAGTTTCTTTATCCATTCTTCAGTTGAAGGACATCTAGGTTATTTCCAGATAAGATGTGCAGGGATAAAGATAGAACAAATAGAACAGAGATTGAAGGAATGCCCAACCAATGCCTGACCCAACCAAAGATCCACACTATGAGAGAGTGCCAAATGTTATGCTTGCAGACAGGAGTCTGTCAGGGTGCTCCTCTGAGAGGCTCTACACAGCAGCACCTCAAAGTAGATGCTGAGAGTCACAGCCAAACATGAGACTATGCACAGGGAGTCTTGTGGAAAAGTAGGGGGAAAGAGAAAAGGACCTGGAGGTGACAGGATTTCCTTAAGTCCCAATAGAGCCAACAAGTCAGAGCCACAGATCGGCTTGCTGAGACTGAAGTATTAACCAAGGACCAAGACATGAACTGTACCTAGGCCACCCTACAAAAATGTCACAAATGGACAGCTTAGGCTTCATATAGGTCCTCTTGTAAGGGAGGTGGGGACTGCTTTGGACATGGATTCTCTTGCCAGCTTTTTATTTTATTTTATTTTTTTGATGACTTCCTTCTGGAGGGTCTGAATTGCCAGGCCACAGGGAAAGAGGACAGGCTCAGTCCTGATGCAGCTTGATGAGCTGGGGTAGATGGGAAAGGGAACTCCTCTTTTCTGAGGAAAAGAGGGGGGAGGAAGGGAAGGCAAGACTAGAAGGGGAGGAGAAATGAGGCTACAACAAGGATGTAAAGTGAATAAAAAAGAAAAAAAGAGAGGAAAAAAACCAGAAGACTAACAGGTGATGACCGTACCCCAGAGGAGTCAACTCTATTCAAGGAATTGCAGTGATCTTTGTGCCTTATTTTGTGTATAGAAGATAAGGTAGGAAGACATGAAAGAGATAGAAAGAAATGAAGAGGGAAGTTGTTACTGTAAACACTAGCCCTGAACACACTGTTTTAAAATCTGTGCTAGTCCACACTGCAGATAGGAAATAATGGTTTCCTATCTCCTCCAAAGTTTACAGCTTTATTAGACATGGTATGACAGTCACGGCAAGCAACATTCAGCGTGCCTGCTCTGGTTTGCCACTCTCTAAGAGGCCTCTTGACATTCTTAGTATTCAAGCCATTATCAGAGTACGGTGACTGGGATTGATAAAGATTATCTTTAAGTAAAATTGTGAGAGCCTTCATTATCAGTAGACGAGTTCCATCCAGACAAGATTGCTGCTCACTCTGCTCAGTGAAGTGAGATATTCTTGTTGTCCACTTAAAACATGTCTGTGCATGACTGGAGAGTGTGGGGGATGGACAGACTGGGCAACATATGATAGGAGTTCCACAAATGAAAGCAGGAGTGATCCAATGAAGGTAAGATTGGGCACAAGTAAGGAAGGAACTGAACAGTATGTTCTCCTCTCTACTGTTCCTCTTACACCTTCAAGCTGTTCTTAGTTGGTAAAACTTTAGAATCCAGATGGAGTGCACTTCTCACCTAGACCAAGGAACACATGAGAATGTTCTCTTCAAACAACAAGGACTCATTCTTGCCAGGAAAGGAGGACCTAGAAAACTCACTGAATATTTTCAAGATAAGAAATGATTTCTATCTAGACACTCCACAGAAGAGAAACATTCTCCTGATATTCAAAATGCTAAGCCATGTCTACTAAGCATTTGTGTCATTGCATGAGACCTGTATATATTTCTAAATTTTCTGTAACTTTTGTAATAATTTGACATAGGTAATGCATATTTTTCGAATAGAATGCTTTGCTGTACAGGCATTCTAGTATAGAGAGCCTGGTTTTTGTTTTGTTTTAAGTGAAAGCAACAAGTGTCACTAATAAAACCCCATTAAATGCACATAGTCTTGGCTCTACATTTATCATAACATGGTCAATGTTTAGGCAAATTAGATAATGAAAATTTCACTCAGTTGCCTGTCTGACTGTTGTCATGAGTATTCCAGCTTTCTAATGTAAGATTTATTAACTGAACACACATTTCTGGCCAGCAGAATTTCTTGAGCTTTATTATTTAAAAAGAAGACAAAGCAGCTATCATGTGTAAGGGAACTACTGTCTTACATTGTCATCTACTTACTGATGACAATAATTACTCTTATTTTCTACTTTGTGAAGGAGAGAAACATGGTGTTTAAAATATGTTCGAGATTACACAGTTCGAAAGTCAAAAGTATCAGGGTTGTAACCCAGACTTTTTTTTAGTGAAGAATCAGGTTTTGTTCATATTATCTGTATAATATTCTACCTCACCATTCTGGTCTTAAAAATAACATATATATGATAATGGGAAGTTGTCTAAAGTTTAATATGTGACTACTCTGCTAGGAAACTCAGGGGTTGCAGAGCAGAGCTGAATCCCAGTGCAGCAGTGCATCACCTATCATGCTGTATCTGTATGCTTGCCAACCGTGTGTTGAAGTTCTCCCTTCATTATCACAATACATCTGTATTAGTCTTGCCATAATATGGTTCAGTGTTATTAGCCTATGGTAACTCCTTACTGTGTGGTCAAATACAGGGATATCACATGGGAATCAGGAAAAAAAATAAAGGCACTTGCTGCCAAGGCTGACAGTCTGAGTTCGATTCCCAGAATGCACATGTTGGGAAAAGACAACTCACACTTGAAAGCTGTTATCTGACCTTTGCAAGTGTGCCATGGCATGCTTGCACAGACTGACATACAGAACCAACAAATACAGTTTACTCTATATAATCAAATAGGATATCATATAATAGTTTTATCACTTTCCTGTCTCCTTTATCCAACATATTATACAAACATTAATGCCTTCAGGATTTTCTTTACTGTGCGAGTCGTTTGTCTGCTCAGTAATAGGAAAGCCACAATTCTCACTTTTCTTCAGGCAAATGAATGGCAGAAATTACATCAACAAACTACAACTGCATTACTTCTGAGTTAATAAATGTAATTAAAATGTACCAGGCCAATCAGTGTTTAAATGACCTTAACATTGCAGTAGCATGGACTGGGAATGTAGCTCAGTGGTAGAGTGCTTGCTTGTGTGAGGTCCTGGGCTCTATTTTACTGCAAAGAAAACAGCAACAGCAGCAAAGCAGAATTTTCAAACTTACCTAGATTCAAGGATGCCATATTTAATATCTAAGAATGAGATAATCATTTTGAATTTTTATATATTCCATATTTTTATAAGTAAAAAGAAAGAGAAATCTGATATAAATGGTACCAGTAATATGAATGATAAATGTTTCAAAGTCAAGTTATAATGTCAACTGATAGCTGCTAGAGAATATTAAAAATATAAGGGAAAGATGACTGTACAGAATTTTTTTCTACCACAGAATTAAATGATTTAGTAGATGAATCCATAAATATTTTAAT
>JAQQSO010005008.1:0-12354 GCA_028658305.1 Pachyuromys duprasi | reverse complement strand
ATATAGGTCTATTCAATCTTCCTATCTGATCTTGGCTTAATTTACATAGGTGGAATCTCTCAAGAAAATTGTCCATTTCATTGAGATTTTCAAATTTTGTGGCATATAGGCTTTGGTAGGCAACTTAATTTTTAAGAGAACACACAATGCTATCTCTCATATTTTGGAGCTTCCTTCTCTTCAGGTTAAAACTAGGATCCTGAGGGAGAATACTCCTGTGAAGAACATGCCATTTGTTCAGTAATATACAGAGTAATACACTATATTTCAAGTAAAAATATCAGGGGTCGTTCTGTTCTGACAAAGATGTATATGCTCTGGTCTAAACCAGAATATTCCAGCCCCCATAGACAGTTGACCATTTATTCTTCCCCTTCTATAGTATTTTCTGAAACAAATGCTTGTGAAATTGACTTAGGGAAGCAAATGGAAAAATTTAATTAGGTAAAAGAAAATCAACATATCAAAACCTGTACCCCTGAGCTAAAATGCAAAACAAAGTTGTTCTTACAAGAAATAC
This sequence comes from Pachyuromys duprasi, assembly GCA_028658305.1. NCBI lineage: Eukaryota > Metazoa > Chordata > Mammalia > Rodentia > Muridae > Pachyuromys > Pachyuromys duprasi. The sequence continues at coordinate 11,834 of JAQQSO010005008.1, read as the reverse complement.
ATCCTTGGTTTTCAATAAGTGTGGCAAAGATTAATGACCCTTTAGTTGAAAGACTCCAGCAAAAAAAAAAAAAAAATCTGTAAATCATTTGTTGGTTTGAAGGAAAATATCCCAAGACTGTTTTATTAGATGCTTTGTTTCCATTATAAAATTCATCTTTTTCTTCTACACTGCTGCCAGGAATATGACCAATCAGAAAATGGTAATTGCATTTCTCTTTAATGCAGCTCCATACTCTATAAGTGTTCTGACTGCAAGACACTCAAAATAGGTTGCGTGAATGATTGACATATATCCACAATCTATCTGATATAGTTAAAGTCTATCCTTTTTTCTTTTATAGTAAGTAAAAGGAAAAAAAAACATAGAAGTATTTTCATATGTGCTGTAAACTGGACAGCATTTTCTGACTAAATTTATAATAAATTTAATTCATTTTTTGAACTTGTAGAAATTTTAGTATGTAATCTATCTTCTATCTTTCATATTGCTTTCACCATATTATTTTTGCCGTTATATGAATCTTTTAACTTTTGTTATATCCTATATCCTGGAAATTAGAAGATGACAAATTTTTGTGACGTTTTACTGTTCATGGGTTTCAAGGACTATCCTTCAGTGAATCTGTATAAATACTGACTAGTTAGCGCATGTAATGAAGAACATACTATGGCAAAACAAAGAGCAAAAATATAGAAAATCATATATACTTAATGTGAACATCATTAATGAATAATTCACCGTACCAACAGAGACAGCAGAAATGTTTAAAATTTTTGAGTACCAAATAATAAAAATAAGAATATAAAAATAGAATGTCTTGCATGATATGCAGGCTCATTAGTGGCATAAAAGTTGCAGGAGTAACTAATTACTGCCTGATGGGAATTAAGGTGCCCATCATGAAGGGTAACCAAAACCTGACACTGCTATGGTGACCAAGAATCTTGAGACAGATTAGGCCGTGGACCTAAGAGGGACTTAAGAGGAAACCAAATACTATTCTTATCTTAAAAGAATAGGCATAAAATGATTTCTAATAACCTTCTGCCATGCTCTCAGATTAATGCTTTTTTCAGCCATCATCAGAGTAGCCTCAGAGTAGCTTCCATCTGCAGTATATATGAAGAATTAGAATCTCCCCACCACCAGCCAGCCAGTACGCAGAGAGAGAAGAAGAGAGACAGAGATGGGGAGACAGAGACAGACACTTTAGAACACTGTTTTAAATGGGATGTCCCCATTAAATCCCTCCCCTAACTGTTCAGGATCCTTGTAAAAGAGAAGATGGAAAAGACTGTTAGAGGCAGAGGGATATATGACACCAAGAAACAGGTCCTTCTAAACACAGGAGGACTTACGCACATTGAACTCAAAGAACCACAGACATATTCACTGGCCTGCATAGCTCTAAGCTAAAGGAGGCCCCACACGGAGTGGGAAAGTAGATGTAAGCCCCCATCCCTAACATGAAGCTATCCCCAATTGCCCATTGCTTATAGAAGAGAAATTGGTTACTGGGTGTACAAGCTACATTTTAGGGCAGACCCCAGGCTTATCAGTAAATGGCCAATGCAAAATGAACTCTGCAGTATTTTGGAACTTTTTTTTGTCATATAGTACTTTGTGTTGGCAGGGTTTTTTTTTCCCCTTTAAATCTAACAGATATTTTACCCATAGAGTGTTTTTTTTTTTTCCCTTTGGGGTTTCTGGGTGAGCAAATACGTGTATTTTAGCATCTGTACGTGTTTCTTGTGCTTTTTCTTTGGCTCTTTTTTTGTTTGTTTGTCTGTTTTTTTTGTTGTTGTTGTTTCAATGCTTGTTTGTTTTCTAATAAGAGACAGAGGAAGAAAGGGTGTGGATTTTGGTGGATGAGAAATAGGAAAGATCTGGAAGAAGGTGGGAGAAAATCTGTGGTCATAATGTATGAAAGTGGTGGTACATGCCTGTAACTGTAGCACTAAGATGGCAGAGGCAGGTGGATATCTGAGTACAAGGAGCAAGTGGTCTACATAGCAAAAGTTACAGGACATCTAGAGCTACACAGAGAAACACTGACTTGAAAAACATCAACAGTAAAAATCCAGATTTAATAATAGAAAGAAAATTTTAAAAATAAGGTTAAAAAAGTAAGAATGTATTTCGAAAGTAGGTAATGGAGCTTCAGGGGAGCAGTTATAAATCAATCATTTCTATACAGAAAACATTTTGAATTGAAATGTAAATTAATATCAGTTTCATGTTGAATACAAAGAAAGCTGAGAATGCTAGAATTTCAAAGAAATCAGTTCTTCTTCCTGTCACATATTCCACTTACATAGAACAAAAATTGGAATGGAATAAATAAGCTCCAACATTAGGGAAGCCATTATTTTCCTTTAGTCTATGCACGAAGTTCTACTTAGTAGGCTGTAAAAACAAATGTTATGATCACTTCATGGTATCATTAAGGGGAAGGTATTTTTTACTGTAGATGAGAGAGAGGGAGAGAAAGAGAGAGAGAACACAGAGGTATATGAAAGAGTCCTAAGCAGAGAGATGGAGAAAGGAGAGGGAGAGAGGAGTGTTTAGATAGTTGAATAAAACCAAGAAGAGGTGTATGAAATAAGCAATAACACATTTTTAGTTGTTTAAAGTACACAGTGTCATTTACTTTTAGTTGTTTTAAATTACACAATGTCTTTGCATGGGCTCTTCTGTTTGCTCTCCTTTTCCTGTTCTAGAATTGGTTGTCCTGCCTGACTGAGGAGAGAAATTATGGAGGAAACTTTTCAAACATCATGCTCTGGTCTATAGAGGAAAGGACATAATACAACTCCATAGTCAGCATTGTTATAGTGCAGAACAGCATAAATATAGATTTTTAATAGCAAAAGAATGAATTTTATGGTAAGTAATACAATAATACAACTCATGACAACCACAAATATTTTTCATGAACATAAGATTTAACTAAAATACTGAAGATAGCTCTACATTTATATCTCTGTTAAGACAGAATTCAGCAATCAGAGGAAGAGATGAGCAAGCATTGCAATGAAGGCTTAGAGTTAAGAGATTTTTGAGAGTGTATTACAGAGAAAATTTAGAAGTAAGAGATTTGGGGGTCATTTATTTGTGCAGTGGCAAAAGTTGTTACAATCTGTGAGAATTTCTAAATCTCCTGTGCTATATTTGGACACTGATTGATCTGTACTGCAGCCAAGCTGTTAGCAGCCAGACATCTAAGCTTAATGAAAGCCCTGATTCTGAGGAGGAAAACAACAAGGGAAAGCAAATGGGGAGTATTTCTAAACGGAAAGAGCCCATAGCATGGGATGAGCCCATGGTGAGAGATAAGAGCCAGCACAGATATAGAGTGAGCAGAAAAGAAGACATGGTAAGAAAGGCTTAGAGAAACATCACAGATACTCTGGCAAGGAAGTGTTCCAGGAACCTCCAGGAGGGAGCTGATGAAGAGTATATATCCTGGCAACAAGAATTCAATCCAGGGCATCCCAAAGTGGACAAAGGAACTTGTCAAAGAGAAATGTCTCAAGTCATAGAGGAGAGACATAATATACCTTTCCAAGTGATTTTGGCACAGCATGGTGAAAGAACCTTCCCAGCACACCAGTGTGACTTTTGTTGTAGTAAAGTAGTAGGCACCAGGAGCCAACAGAGACAAAGCAGGCAGTTCTACACTGAGCTGGTAGAGCTAGAAGGGAGCAAGAAGAGGAAAGAAGCCACTGAAGAGGCAAACTCTAGAATTTGGAGTTGAGTATGATGGGTAGCAGAAGACATCAGAAACAAATGATCCACACCTTAGGAGAGTCAGCTCAGCTTTGGTTTCTTTAGGCCAGGCTGGGTCTCATGGGTCTTAAGTCTCACTTAAGCCCTGCCCAGGTGTTTTAAAAACATGACCACTCCATGGTATGGTTAAAGATAAAGTATTTATTGTAAATAAGAGAGACAGAGACAGAGACAGACAGACAGACAGACAGACAGACAGACAGAGATTTTTAGACTGAACATAGCTAACAGATGGGACCTGGCCATGAGAGAGGCAAGATTTGAGCAGAGAAACTGAGAGGAGGAAAGAGAAAGAGGGAGGGAGAACAAGAGCAAGAAATGAAGGCTGCGAGATTATTGGCAAAAGAGAGGGAGCATATCCAAAACATCATGTTTCTAATGTTAAAGAGTAGCTGGGGATGGTGGAAAAAGCTCCTTGAGCTGAAGGAAATTTAGGGGAAGAGAGGAAGTAAAAAAAGCTGAGAAGAGCAAAGATGGCAACATGGACTCAGAGTTGTGTAACAGGTCCTGATGATGCTAGTGAAGGCTGGAGGCCAACCAGTGCTTTGGCTTGTTAATTGGCAGGTTTGAAATGGATGCATCAAAGATGAATGGCCTTTGAGTACAGGATCTTTTGTTGTAATTGATTGATTGACTGATTAATTGATTGATTTATTAAACCTTCTTTCATATATTCATCCCATCCCAGTTTCCCCTCCCTCCTTTTCTCTTAGTCCCTTCTCCTAATCTGCCCTTTCCCCCCAGATGCACTCCTCCTCCTATCACTTTAGACAAAAGTATATCTCCCAGGGATATCAATCATACATGACATAACAATTTACAATAAGACTAGGCACATATCCTCATATCAAGGCTAGATGAAGCAACCAGTAGGAGGAAAAGGTCACAAAAGCAGGCAAAGGGTCAGAGATACTGTCTATTCCTACTTTTAGGAGTTCTACAAGAATGCCAGGCTAAATAACCATAACATATATGCAGAATACCTAAATCAGATTCCCACAGGCTTCCTGACTTTCACTTCAGTCTCTGTGAGCACCTATGATCCTGGTTAGTTGATTCTATAGGTGGTGTTCTTGTGGTGTCATTAGTATATTTGGCTCCTACAATGTTTCCTTTCCCTCTACCACAGGATGCTCCAAGCTCCACCTAATGTTTGGCTGTGGATTTCTGCATCTGCTAATACAATATCAGTTGCTGTATGAAACCTTTCTGATGACAATTATGCTAGGTTCTAATTTTTGAGTATAGTAGAATATCATTTCATTGACACCTGCCTCCCCTTTTTTTTGTCTGTGTTATGTCTCTAGCTTATGCAGCCTCTGGTCCCTGGCCCTCCAGGCAGTGCCCTGCATAGGCTCCCTCTTGTGATAGCATGGGTCTCAAGTTGGACTAGTCATTGTCTATTCCTACAAGTTCTGCGCCACTTTTACCTGAGCATATCTTTCAGGCAGGAGAAACTATAGATCTAAAGTTTGGTGGCTAGATTAGTGACCCAGTCCCTCCACTGGAAACCTTGCTTGATTACGGAAGATGGTTGGTCCAGGCTCTGTAGCTTCCATTACTAGGAGTCTTCACTAAGGTCACCCTCAACGATTCCAGGAAGTTTCCACCATACTGGGTTTCTACCTTGACACTGAAATGTCCCCCAATTCCAATAGTCTCTCTCTCTCAATACTTTTTCCTTCCACCAGATCCCTCCTGTTCCCTTCTCCACATGCCCCCAGCACACCTGCAAAATCTATTCTCTCTCTCCTAACTGGAAAGAACAAGGTGTCCTTGAGCTCTCCTTACTACTTAGCTTCTCTAGGTCTATGGATTGTAGTGCCACTATCTTTACTTAACAGCTAATGTCCACTTATAAGAAAATACGTATTGTGCTTATTTTTTCTGAGTCTGGATTACTTAACTCAGGTTGAATTTTCTTTCCCTACTTCCATTAAATTGCCTACAAATTTCATGATTTTTTTTTTACCAGCCAAGTAATACTCCATGATGTAAATGATCACATTCTCTTTATTCATTCTTCAGGGGAGGGGTACCTAGATTGTTTCCAGTTCCTGTCTATTATTAATAAATCTTCTATGAACATAGCTGAATAAGTGTAGGATAAAGAATCAATTGGATACATACCCCAGAGTGGTATAGCTGGGCCTTGAGGAAGCCTGATCGAGAAACTACCATATTACCTTCCAAACTGCCTGTACAAGTTTGCACTCCCACCATCAATGTAGTACTTCCCTTCCTCTAAATCTTCTCCAACACGAGTTATCACTTGTGCTTTTGATCTTAGTCATGCTCACAGGTGTAAGATGGAATCTCAATGTCATTTGATTTTCTGTCCTTTGATGGCTAAGGAAATTTAAGTGTTCCTTAGCCATTTTGAGATTTCTTTGTTGAGAATTCTCTGTTCATTTTTTTCTTTGTATTAAATTTATATTTATTTTTATAAATTACAGTTTATTCACTTTGTATCCCTGCTGTAGCCCCTTCCTCATCCTTTCCCTATTCCACCCTCTCTCCCTTATCTCCTTCCATGCCCCTCTCCAAGTCCACTGATAGGGGAGATCCTCTGTCCCTTCCATCTGACCCTAGCCTATCAGGTCCCATCAGCACTGGCTGCATTGTTTTCCTCTGTGGCCTGACAAGGCTGCTCCCCCTTAGGGGGTGGTGATCAAAGAGCCAGCCACTGAGTTCATGTCAGAGACAGCCCCTGCTCCCCTTACTAGTGAACCCACTTGGAAACTAAGCTGAGACTAGGCTATATCTGTGCAGGAGTTCTAGGGATTCTAAATAATATCCATGAATGGTCCTTAGTTGGAGTATTAGTCTCAGAAAAGACCCCTGTGCTCAGAATTTTGGATCTGTTGATCTGTATCCCATTTCTTAATTGGATTATTTAGTTTGTTGATGTCTACTTTTTAAATTCTTTGTATATTTTGGATATTAGCTCTCTGTCATATGTGGAGTTAGTAAAAAACAAACAAGCAAACAAACAAACAAACAAAAACGTTCCAAACACTGTCATCTTGTCCTATTCATAGTATCCTTTGCCTTACGGAAGTTTTTCAGTTTTTCAGTTTAAGAAGGTTCATTCCATTTACTAATTATGAGTCTCAGTGTCTGTGGTGTCAGTGTTCTGTTCAGGAAGTTGTCTCCTATGTCAATAAATTAAAGGTTAGTCCCCACTATCTCTTCTTTCAGATTCAGTTTGTTTTATTTTGAGATATTTTACCCACTTAGATTTCAATTTTGTGCAGGATCTTACATTTCTACATTCAGTTAGACCAGCATCATTTGTTGAACATGCTTTCTTTCTTCCATTGTACATTTCTGGCTTCTTCACCAAAACTCAGGTATCCATGGGTATTTGAATTTATGCATGAGTGTTCTATTCAATTCCATTGATAAACTTGTATGTTTTTGTACCTGTATCATGAAGTTTTTTTTGTATAGTTTATAATACAGTTTAAAACCAGGAACGCTGAAACCTCAGGAAATTATTTTGTTAGATAGGATTATTTTAGCTATCCTGGGTATTTTGCTTTTGCATATGAGGCTGAGTATTGTTCATTGAGTATTGCCTGTAAAAAAGTGCTTGAAATTATATGTATCATTATATAATTATATGTATGAGTGTATACAATAAATCACATGTATATTTATATAAGTATGTATGCATGTATGTATGTATGTTAGCATTTCTATTACTGTGATGAAATTCAATGACCAAAAAGCAAGTTAGGGAGAAAAAGGTTTAGGCTTACATTTCCATATTGTAGTTCTAAAAAAGCCAGGGCAGAGACTTAACAAAGAACAGGAACTTGCAGAACAGACACAGGTGCAGTGATGATGAAGGAGTACTTGTTACTAGTCTATTCCAAATGGCTTTCTCACCTTGCTTTCATATAGAACCAGTGCATGGATGGTCCCAGCCACAACAGACTGAGTCCTCCTCCAACAATAATTAATCACAAAACTGCTATACAAGCCTGTCTATAGCCCAATCTTATGTAGAAATTTTCCCAGTTGAGGCTTGTTCCTCTATGATGACTCTTGCTTGTATTAAATAGACATAAAACTAGCCAGTACAATAGATCCCTTGTCAGGGTGACATACAAACACATAGCTATTAAGCTATGACTTTCCTTTTCTTTTTCATCCCCAACATCTCACATTAATAAGAACATCACTGTATAAAATATTCCTAATTTTAAAAACCCAACAGTTTTTGAAAATTCAAGCATTAAAAAGTCCAGTTTCTTGAATATATCCAATCTTTTTTTAAAAATCAAAATTTTCTTTTAAAAGTTCAATGTCTTTAAACTATGAGATCCTATGAAAATTAAAATTAAGTTAAATACTTTTTTTTAAAGAAGAAAGAACCAGGGCAGAGTCATAATCTCTACCAGGCAAAACCAAATTTCAACAGTGTAAATAATTCAATATTCAATTATCTGGGACTCACTCTCGATTTGGGTTCACTCCAAGGGGCTTGTGCTACTTCTCTGACTCTATCCTCTGCAGCATACACAGCTTGCTTTCTGGGCTCCCGTTGGCTCCACTCTACTGCTGCTTCTGTCTTGGTGGTCACCCATGACTTTGGCATCTCCAAAAGTCTTCTTCTTCTTCAAGTGGGATGAATTTCTACGAATAGCCTCTCCTGTGCATTTTTTCAGGGACTCCATCCCTGAAACACAATGCCAAGACTCATTCTCCTCCATGACCCACTCGTTCTTTCAAAACCACCACCACCTGGTAGAATTTTACATTACGAAGTTCAGCTGTCAGCACAAGGTACAGCATTGGCTCAGAAAAACAGCTTCGGTGTGCTGACTCTCAGGAAACACTTTCCAGAAGAATTCGGCTCAGTGATGCTAGTCTTTCCTTAGTCATTATTAATTTCTCAGCTTTAGCTGACTAGCATTAACTATCCAAGGAAAGCAAAATCTTCACCGTAGTAGTTCTGGTATTTTGTTAACCACAGCTTATTATTCAGCCCCCTACATAATAGCCTACTGAGATCTCAACACTGAATGTCATTTCTAGCCCCAAGATCCAAAGGTCTTCTACAATCTTGCCCAAAACACATGGTCAGGTCTGTCACAGCAATACCCCACTATCCTGATACTAACTTGTCTTAAGTTACTAATACTGTATTGAAACAACATGATCTAAAGCAACTTGAAGAGGAAAACATTCATTTGATTATACTCTTACCTTCCAGAACTTCATGGTAAAACCATATTGCTGTAGAGATCATATACTTTGTTCGTAGAGCATAAAGAAATCAAGCTGATATTGGCCTGGTAGCTTTATCCCTACAGAATAGCTTTCTTACGATTGGGAGGTTCTGTGCCTGTAAGCAGAAAAGTAATAATCAGTTTACTAGTATTGACTTAAGATATATCTGCTGTCTATTCTATTTCCTCTTGTGCCCCCCTTGTTACTTAACTTTTTTGGGTCTGTGGATTGTAGTATAGTTAGAGAGCAGAATGGATGAAGAGAGGAAACTGAACAGGAGAATGAAATTGGGAGGGAAAAAGGATAAGGATCAGATGTGGGGAGAACAGGGGTGAAAGGTGAGAGGGCTGGGAGTAAGAAGGAAAACTGAGGGGGGCATATCTTTGTCAAGCTGGAGGCACATGACAGACTCTTGGTAGAACATGGGTGTGACTCTACCTGAAATTCCTAAGGGAGGGGGTCATGAAGATTGAAGTGACCACCTCCTAGTCAGGCGGCGCTATAGTGGAAGGACGAGGAAAAACAACCCACTGACAAAACCTGTGATTCAAAACTTACCTTGCCTACAAGAACTGCAGGTATTAAGAGGAAACAGAGATTGAAAGAAAGTCCAACCAATAATTGGCCCAACCTCAGCCCCACCCCATGGTAGAAAGCCAGCCCCTGACACTAATAATGATTCTCTTCTGTGCTTGCAGACAAGAGCTTAACTTGATTGTCCTCTGGGAGGCTCCAGCCAGCAGTGGATCCAGACAGATGCTGGGACTTGGAACCAAGCATGAGAAGGAGCTCCAGGAGTTCTGTGGAAGTGGTGGGGGAAAGATGGAAGGACCTGGTGGGGACAGGAACCTCACAAGAAGACCAGCAGATACAACTAACCCAGTCCCATGGGGGTTTATAGAGCCTGAGACATCTACTAATGAGAATGCATGATCTGGACCTAAGTCCCTTGCTCATGTAGCCAATGAGCAGCTTGGTTTTCATATGGGGTGCCTGGCAAATGTGGGGGGGGGGAGGGGAGAGGGTGCTGTGTTCCTAGCATGGAATCTATTGCCTGCTTTTGGATCACTTACTCTGGTAGGCTCTCTTGCCTGGCCTCAGGGGATGAAGATATGATTAGTGATGATGTGATTTGATGTGCTGGGGAAAGTTAATATGGTGGAAGAGGGCTCCCCTTGTCTGTGGGGGGGGGGTGGAGAGAGAGGAAGGGGCATGGGATAAAGAGAGACTGGGAAAAGAAAAGGGAGGAGACATTCTTTGGTTATTAATTAAAAAAAGAAAAGAAAAAGTAATAATTCTGATTTTAAAAAGGAGATATACCCACAGATGTTGCATGGATCTTATGGTTGTATCCAGCCACTCTCTGATTCAATTTGGTGCCTACTGTACATGGCAGAACTATTCATGCCTTTGAACAATTAATGAGGCCAAGAACCAAGATATGCAGATCATAGGCTTTAGAGGATGGTCTACTAAACTCATTCTGTATTGAAAATAGTATTGAATAAAGTCCTAAAGGCTTATCTTAAATGTCCATACATAAGTGCATCTCTACACCATCATCACAGAGTTTTATTGAACTGAACAATGAACAAAGGTATACCAAATTGCTGAATGGAGAGAAAAGAAGAGTTTGAGAAATTCTTGGTCTTAAATCAGACACTTCTATCATACTTGCTTCTCCTGTACTTAAGAATAATTGCATATTTGAGGTCAGATAGATTATAAGAGGCAGAGGCAGTGGATGGCTACAGGTTGTATTTAAAATGGTAACTTTCATTGGAGAAATTATATTTTGTTACCATCTTTTAAAAAATAAATAACAAAGATACTGTAAGAGAGACATTCAAAAATTTTTTTAAAAAATATTACAGTTAGGGATGAAATTAAATCCATAACAAAAAAACTTTCCTGCAAGTACATTTTGTTCATATAATATATTAATAAAGTTTATCTAATGTATGAAGAAAAAAATTATTTGAAGAGCAACATTATATCATACCTTCAAGGACTTGAATTTCCTTCGTTCTTTGAGAAGCTTTAAGAAGGTCTTGAAATTATTACAATGTTAGTTCTATTTCCAGAATTCTAACATTGAGAACTGTTGCTTTCATGTAGGAGAGTTACTCTGTTTGTAAAATAACCCTAGAGAATCCACCTCCCCTTGTATACATCTGGAGGCCCTAGATTTTACTTAAAACAAATCATGTTTCTACTTCCTTTCCTTGACATTTATGAGAAAACCCTCTTTTTCCTTGTTTGTAGGCTGTTTAGGATTTAATTTTATGATGTGATAACTAGCTCATGTACCATCTTTGTGAACATGTCTTTCTGGTAACATGAGACATAAGTATAATAAAAGGAAAGAAAGCATGACTACATTCAGTTGCAGTTGAAGAGAAGCTCAGTTTCTGTCAGATCTGTATCTTCTCATTATTCTGTGAATGGAGTCCAAGATTTAGTAAAGAAAATCTGTTTTTCTATTTCTCTTCTTATTTACCTGTCGTTGTTGTCTTCCTTCTGAAATTTTAAACAATTTCCTAGTGTTGAAGTAGTCATTCTATATCCATAAGGAAAAGACCAGTTCATTTCTTAGTACCTTTTCTCAGAAATTTGTATTAATATCTGCCTTTTGTATTTAGCTATACAGGAGACTGAAATTATTTATTCTTTCAAATCCATACAATATCTTCTAGGTGATCCATTAAAGTTGTTCAGTATAATGAACAATACATTAACATATTTTAAAATTTTGATTCTTCTGGCTTATACATTTAATGGATGCTTCAGTTCATTTTTTT
>JAQQSO010005007.1:0-12354 GCA_028658305.1 Pachyuromys duprasi | reverse complement strand
ACTGGCTAGATCCCAGGGGAGGACATTGCAGCCAGCCCTGAGGAGACAGGATGAGTGGGAGGTGAGGGTGGGGGGGTGAGGGGTGGGGGAGGGAGGGTTGAATGGAAGGGGAGGAGGTCCTCCCCTGTTGGTGGACTTGGAGGGGGCGGGGAGGAGGGAGTTGAGGGAGGGAGTGGGAGGATGGGAGGGAATGAGGGAGGGGGCTATGCCTGCAATGCAAAGTACCTAACCTGTGATTGATATAAAAATAAATAAATTAAATAAAAGAACTGCTGGCGAAAGACATGGATGCTTTCTTCCATCTCATCGTTCTGCTTTCTCTGAAGTACATCTAGCTCCTTTTGTTCCTGTGAAGTTTTAAGTGTGAATCCGAGGACCAGGATTCTGTGTGGGACTTGAACACATCCTAGTAAGGGATGTCGAGGAGGCAGAGAAGTAGACTGAAGATTTTCAAGCACCATTGCCATTGTATTATACCACAGAAAAGCTGCCAGCTAAGTCACATTGTATTCCAGGAAAACTTTCACGGTCCATCAACTGGACCAGTCAGTGTGATGTATGTGATCTTTCTGGGCACGACACTTAAAAAAGAACCAAGCCTAGTTTTAAATTTTATGTGCATTTATTTCTCCTTCATGCACGTATGTGCACCATGTGTGTGACATACCCACAGAGGCCAGAAGAGACTGTTGGATCCTCAGGAGCTGGAATTAGAGAGAGTTGTGAGCCTCCCTGTCTGTGCTGTGAATTGAACCTGGGTTCTCTTCAAGAGGAGCAAGTGCTCTGAACTGCTGAGCCATCTCTCCAGCCCCAATGCTCCACTTTGGATCTGAGGCATCTCCCAAAGAAGCATGTGGGAAGCTTGACCCCAGCCTGGGACTGTCTTAGGAGGTGGCGGACCATTTAAGAGCAGTGAAGAGGCTGTTGAGAAGCCACTCTCTTCTGGTTTCCCTGCCTCCTGTCCTTCAGTAAGTAAATAGGCCTCCTCCACCACCTGTTCCTGCAAGATCACAGGCCTAAAGCAACAGACCCAGATGACCATGACTAAAACCCCGAGACTGTGAGCCAAAGCAGATCATTTCTCTTCTTTGATCTGATTTAGCACAGGTATTTTATTATAGCAACAAAAAGCTGACAAATACACTGTCCTTCCGGCTTGTTCCATAGAACATTTTATATGCAACTATTTTAAAATTAATTAATTACAATTAATTTGATTTTTATCCTGGCTGTAGCCTCCTCCCTCATCTCCTCCTAGTCCCACCCATCCTCCCTCTTCTTCCCCTATTCCCCTCCCCTAGTCCACTGATAGGGGAAGACTTCCTCCCTTTCCTTTTGACCTTATTCTATCAGGTCTGATCAGAGCTGGCTGCATCATCTTCCTCTGTGGCCTGGCAAGGTTGCATCCCCAAGGAGCAGGTGATCAAAGAGCCTGCCACTGAGTTTATATCAGAGACAGCTCCTGTTACCATTACTAGGGTACCCACTTGGAGACTGAGCTGGCTACATGCTTCATCTGAGCAGGGGTTCTAGGTCTTCCTCATCTCTTTTTCTCTTTGCTTTTAATTTTTTAAAAAAATAAATTTATTTTAAATTTTTGGACAAGGTCTTCTGTAGCCCAGGAAATCCTCAATCTAGACTTGAACTTCTGATCCTCCTGCTTCTGCCCCCCCCCCCCCAAGTGCTGGGGTTTCAGGCAAGTATCACCCTGTCTGATTTAATAAATCTAGTTTGCTTCATATGAAAAGAGTTTTAAGAGTCAGAAGTGCTACTTGGTAAATTTGTGACTAACATGATATAGATTAAAAAGGCTGGATAAAATCCAGTCACCAAGTCTGTGTAAACAGAGGTGGAGATGTCAGCCCATTATGCCTCTCCTGAGCTCTGGGAAGTGTAACTTGAGATTGTGGTGTGAAAATCAGAATGCTAACCACAAGTGTGGTCAGAAGAAGGCGCAGCTCTGTCACTGGTAAATGTAAGCACCCTCAGATCTGAATGTTTGTTATGTACCAGTAACTGCATAGCCTGTTTTGTTACATCCTCAGGAGAAATCTGAGTGTAAGATTAAAGTTTTCTCAGTTGGATAGATGCTAAAATAAACTAAAGGATTACAATGGCCCATCTGTTATCAAATGGAGGCTTCAGTGGCGAGAAGAAGTTGAAGTAGGATTTATTTGATCCTAAAAATCTAAGGGCCAGCCTAGCTTTTCCCTAGGTGAACTGCAAGTGAGAACTTGGCCATTTTTTTGTTTCAGTCCTAATAGCAACATCATCTCAGCTTGTTGCTGATTTAGAGAAAGCTCTGTGTGCAAGGTCAGGTTGACCAAAACTATGCTTATGTTTTGCATACTCTATGGCCTTGTTACTCCTGGAAATTCCCCAACCATAAATGCACCTGACCCTAACTATAATCTCCACTTGGGACCAATCAAATTAAAGGTCAGCTAGAACTGCTTTGTTTAGTTAGCAAAAAGAACTTGAGTGATAGGTGACTACCCTGTTCCACTGTCCCTCCTATCCCACACGTGAGCTAATTGCATTTTTTCTTTTATAAGCTAACTCTGAGAAACACTCAATGTCACAATTTGATTCTCAAGTCCACTCTGTGTCCCTGATCATGATCAGTCTTGGGGTGTGCTTTCAATAAACCATCCATATCTAACTGAGATTGGTTTTTGAGTGGTTTGTGTGGCTTCCTCTGGATCCTAACAAGGATCTGCTGTTGTGTCTCAGGAACCTTCTCAATTGTCTCTTGTTTTTTGTTTGTTTTGGTCCATTTATTAAGAAAGGAACCTTTACAGGAGTGAAGGAGCTTCTGAATAAGTAGAGAGAACCAAGTTAAGTAAGATTTACTCTTTGTGGGGTTGGTTTCTCCACAAGCTTTGATTATAGGGGAAAGTTTTTGATTTTTAACTCATTTTCAGTCCCTTCAAGGATGTGTTGTGACAATAAAGATAGGGTGAATTAGAGTCAATTAAACATTAGTTCTGTACATTTCAGCTTCTCAAAATCAGAGCTCAGTATAAGTTCAGGAATTTAGAGAAATCACTATTATTTAATATATTTTATTTATTCCTGGAGGAGCTTATAGATGTATGCAATATATCCACTCCTCATTACTCCTTCCACTTTTCTCTGGACTTTACCCCTTGTCCCCCTCTGAACTTGATGTGCCTATTTTTTTTTGAACCAATTGAATCCAATTGCTATTGCCCATAGGGAGTGGGATATCATGCATGCTCAACCTGCTGGGGACCACGCCCCTAAAGAAACTCTGCTTTCTCTCCACCAGAAGTCATCAGCTCTTAATATTATGTCAGCTTTGGTGCAGGCTTCTTGTGCCCACCCCCTGCAAAGAGTGTCTTCTTGATATGACAGGACCCTGTGTTCATGAATACACAGTAGTTGTGGTTGCACAAGATCTGCACACGATCTGAACAAAGCCAGGCAACATTCCAGCATGGGTGGGAAGGGGAGATCACCATTCTTAAAGACAAATTCTCCAATAAATATTTGGAGATAATAATTTAGGGAGCAAATTTAGGTTCCTCCTAATCCTTTAATGACTTTGTGACTTAACTGCTTTGTTTTATTTGGCTCCCCCCCACCCCGTCCCAAGACCCTATTCTTCATGCTATAATTGAAGTCTTACATATGGAGTTTGCAGACAGGGAATGAGTGCAAAGGACAGAGCCACTTCACCTCATTCTGTTTGTGACAATTAGGAATTGCTTTACTGTGGCTCTTTGTGTTGCTTGAGGTTCAGTGTCCTATGAGAATAGACCCCCCACTCTTATTGGGGCCATGTCCTCAGAATCTAGAAGCCAGCCAGCATTTCTTAAATGCTCAATATATTAAGGAGGAGCTGTTATAAGACATTCTTTTTAGGAAGAGAACTTTCTGACATGTTCCAATCAACATCCTACAGACTGCTTGCCCTTATTTAAAGATAACTTCATGTCAAGACTAAGTTTGCTTGGGGTTGGTGTGTGTGGGTATAGCACACACACCAGACCTCTTTTTTTTTTTCCTCCTCTTTTGAGTGTGACCACAGTGAGTGCACCTCCCTTCTCTGGTTTTCACTCTTACCTGTTTCTATAATTGGCTAATTGAGATCAGGTGGCTGACTCTAGATTGTATGGCTGCCAGCCCTGGGTTGTGACTTTCACAGCTCTGGCACCAACTGCCTCAGAGTGTCTCACTGTTTCCTCAGGTAGTTGGATACTTGCCTAATATCGTTAATCCACTTCTAAACACTATTCATTGAAAGCCACAAATATACTTATTTAGCTCATTATTGGGGTCAAAAAGCTAGCTTTTAAAAAAGTTTAAATTAACTCTAAGGTTCTGCTGATTTCTTTTTAATATTGGATTTTCACATTATGATAACTATAGCTAGAATTTTGAAAGAGACCAGAACTATCAATTTTCATTTTCACTGATGTTGAAATGTTTATGTTGCCTTTTTTCCTGTTATTCTTTAAACATCAGGCTGCCTAAAGTCTTTGAAAAGAAATAATGAAAGTCTTTGTATGAAGAAAAACCTATTCTTGCTCACAAATGTGTTTCCAGAATAGGCTAACTGTGATTTTCTGCTACCAGGAGTAAATAGTCAATTCTTCAGAGAAATTGTTTTGTTTCGTGGTTCTTTTTAAATTTTTTTCCTATACAGACAATAGTTTTCAGCCTGAGAAAAACGATCTGTTTTTGTCCCCATGCTGGCTGGTCTCCCTCCTTTCCACTGTACCACTGTGGAAATGTGTCAAGGCAGGTTAGCACTTTTGTATTGCCAGGGTGTCCTGGCAGTGTCCAGGGTGTTAATGAAACATCTGTGGCGTCTTGAGAGAAGTTTGATGTCTTAAGTGTTGTTTCCTCAAGGCCTCAGAAGACCTGACAGGAAAAGATGGGTATTTTGCCCTGTCCTGGGTCAGGCAGCTGACGGCCAATGGTTTTTGCTGACTAATCTTCAAGGTGAAGTGTGGTGTATGGGCAGGGAAACTGGCTGCCATCTTGCTCCACAAACTGTTCCATAATTGGGTTGGAATTATGTCACTGACCACCAGTGAACCTACAGATTGTTGTGTTGTCTGAGCACTAGGCTGTCCTGGAGGATGGGCTTCACCCTGACCGTGAATAGCGTCCTTGTAGCTGTTTATGGCTCTTCACCCTGATGGTGCATGTACTCCCCATGAGTCTATGTTGCAGTGGCTCTCTGACTTCTGTAGTATATTGCTGCTCTCTTGATGGAAGATATAGTCCCATTATTAATGTTGTGTTTGTTGTTATTGTGCTGGGGATGGAATCTGTGACATAGTGCTTGATGGTCAAACTTTGTTGAGCTGAGCTCTGTCTACATTGCTTTGAAGGGAAGATGCTGTTGAATCTATGGTATTTGAGAATGGCGATAGTTGAACTTAATACTCACTCTGAATACAATTCTAAAGGACTAAAACCTAAAGGTAATATATGAAGACTGTGTGGAATTGAAATGAAAGAGTCTCAAAGTCTATTCTCCTCTTGTGGGTTATGAAGGGAGACAGCTAGGGTATAACAGAAAGGCGGTATCTGATGAGTGATATACAAAAAGGAGGGGACCCAGGGTACTGAAGAGTCATGTAATGTTATATACAGTAGTTTTCATAGTGTGCCTTAACAAGGTGTCAATATATTTTCATACATCAGGAACCACTATTAGAAGTAACTTTAAAAAATATTTATTTTTAAATTGTGTGTGTATGTGTATAAGGGTACATGTGTACAGGTTTTCTCATAGGCCAGCAGTGGATATTGATGCCTCTGAAGCTTGTGTTATAGAAGGTTGTGACCCACTCAGTTCAAGTGCTGGGGACCCAACTTGGATCCTTTGCAAGACCAGTATAGGCTCTTAACCACTAAAGATATTTCCTGTCCTTGGTAGTAATTATTAATGGAAATATTGTAATCATGAAAATCGATGGTTAAAATATAGAGTTAAAAAAAAACCAGTATGTTTAAAGACCCTTGTAGTCACTTCATCCTCTTTCACGTAGGAGTATTTGAGGGTGAACTCCTGAGTAATCTTGATCTCATCTAAAAATCTCAATTTCTGTCTGTCATGGAATGTGACATTTGCAAGTTGATTATTGGTACAGAGATGTCTACCTGCCACGTCCAGTACCATGATCAGGGTAACAGGTATTAGTGATTGGTCATCTTCTCTTACCATTCTGCTATGCTTTGTGTGTGTGTGTGCCTCATTTGTAAAGGGATTATAAGAACTAGGCACTCCAATGAACCTCATTTTACGGATGAGGAGGCTTGCCCATACAAACCTTGCTCATTTTGCTGAATGTCCTTTACATTGAGAGATGTTATCACAGATTCCAGGATTTTGCCTTTTCATAGCTGACTAGTACTTCACTGTGTACATATAGCACCTTTTCTTTAGGAATTCATTTGTTGACTGACAATTTATTTGCTCTCATAGCTTGGCTATTATGAATGTTTTGACAATGAACATGGGTGATGGTTAGCTTTAACTGTCAATTTGATATAACCTAGAGTCGCCTGGGAAGGGTGAATTGTGTACATTTGATGGAGGATTGTGTATGTTAGGTTGGCCTGAAAGCATGTTTTGGGGGTATTGACTTAATTAATTGATGTAGGAAGACGTAGTCCAGTGTGGGCAGAGCTATTCCATAGGCAGGGGGCTCTGAATTGTGCAAGAAGAGAAACAGAGTAGTGAGCAAGCACACGAGCGTCCATGCATTCATTTTTCTCTGTTCTGGACCACGGATGTAGGATGGTTGGCTGTCATGACATTCTGCTGCTGTGACCTTCCTACAGAGATGTTCCTAACCTGGGATGGTGAGCTAAAAAACACCTGTTGTCCCCTAAATTGTTTGCTGCCAGAAAAATTTATCACAGTAACATATGTGAAACTAAGATATCCTTTGAAATACTGCTTTATTTTATTTTATTTTATTTTTGGCAAATGCCAAGCATTTACCGTTACACTGGATGACTGCATCAGAGAGTGGTGAATGGCTTATTTTTGAAATCTCAGCACTGTTTCTCAAAGCATGCTCACATTCTCACCAAAATGTTTCTTTACAACAAGAGAAAGAGCTAGCAGAGCAAAGGGATTCCAAGAGAAAGGACAGAAGAAAATATTTACAATCCTATGCCACCTAAGGGGGCTAATAGGCAGAGAGAGTAAGACTCATTAGCAGAGTTAAAGCATGCTTAGTAAAAGGTGGGCACTAAACCTAAGCAGACACTTCTCAAAAGATGTAGAAATGGACAAGAGGTATAGGAAAAAAATGCCCCATGTCCTTCAAATTGTCAGCAAGCAAACCAAAACCACAAGTCACCCTCATTTCACCAGGTCAGAAAGCAATGACCTTTTCCCTCTATAAGTCCCATGGAGAGAAGAGCTGCTTTTAATTCCCGGTGACTTAGATAATCTATCCTGTGTCAAAATGCTTATAGGTTCAGGGCTCTTACCTAGGGCAATTGAAGATTTTGTGTGACTGATCATAGAGAACACAGTCATTTCTGCGTTCCAGCAGGGCTCCTGTTCTATGGCTGATGCCATTCTTCTCGCATAACTATTAACCCTCACAGTGGAAAGAGATGATGGAAACGTCTGTGTTCTAATGCTTCAACCTGTGCAGTAGAAAGGGTGATTTTTCCACTATAAATGCTGCGCTTTCCATAATGGTGTATATAAGACACCAGGAAGAGCCCAGCTATTATTACAATGAACCTTAATATGATGGCGTTACATATGTATTTCTTCATACTTGCAAAAAGGCCCTGGGGGAGACTAAATGCAGGTATGAAGTGTTGTAAAAATGAGAGAATTTGCTGCTCACAGTCTATGAGTTGAATGCCACCAGCATCATAATGTCACAGAAAAATGAAGGAGTGACGTGTGCAAACAATACGAATGACTAGCGTTCTTTTAGTATTAAAGAATAGCCAGATGTTTATTTAAAAACCCGCTTTGCATTTAATCTGGAACAAATGGCTTTTTGTGATAATTCCTACATGCAAATTATTTCCGTTTTGCTATTGTTTGGCACCTAATGACCCTAAACGAGTTCCTCTGAGTCCCAGGGGTCCTTCTCGGCATCTGACTGGATTGTCCCTGCTGCTCCTGTTCTGAGAGGATAAGAGACCAACACGGACATCAAAGCCAAGCTCAGGGACACAGCATTTCCTGTTGACTGTCTCATTTGAGGAGAACAATGCATGTCTCTAGGAGAATCCTTCAATAAATGACCCCCATGGCCTTCAAGACTTCTCTCCATATGGACTTTCCAATTACATGACATATCTCAGGTGACTTAACTTCATAGCCAGACTTCTAGTACCTTTTTTATTTTTTTTGACAAGGTCTCATGTAGCCCAGCTTGATCTTGAAATACCCACGTAGCTGAAGAAGACTTAAACTCCAGATCCTCCTGCCTCTGCCTCCCTGTTGCTGGAAATACACGCTTGCATCACCACCATGCCTGGTTTGTGGGGTAGCGGAGCTTGAAGCTCACCAGGCAAGCTGTCTGCTGACAGAGTTTCACCTCTCATCTCCAGCTCAGGCTGTTTGCATTGATGCTGAGCTCCTTGAGAGCAGGCACCAGGGAGAAGGCTGTCTGCCCTTGGTGAAGTTGTTTTCTTATTGTTTGACAAAAAAATAAATATTCTAGACTTTTAGAGAGTCTAGAAGAGGACAAATACTTGGCATTATCCCTTTATTATCAACATCTATTAGAAGCTGGAAGAACAGGCTCTTGAGAATACGAACAATACTTAGCCTGAAAGAATGTTCTTAATTTTCTCCCAAAGCCAGTCACCTTAGCCCCTAGATCATGTTCTGGCTGGTTTGAAAATGTCAGGCTCAGCTGAATACATTTTCTGTGAGTAACAATTTAATTTCTGCCTTAACAATTTGTTCCATTTAATTGCCTTAAATTAGATATGGTGAAGAGGAAAACTTCTGTTTGCTTTCCTTTCTAACTAAATATGGGTATAATAAGACATATTCAGGACAGTAGGTCTTTTGCTTTCTTGGTGATAAATGTATGAGTCCCATGATGCTCCTTTACGGAACTCACAGGTTTTCACTAAGTGAGGCTCCCAGCAAATTTTATCATGAAACACAACAGACTTGGTTCATTTAAACATTACTACACTTATTTATTTACTGTATGTGTAGTTGTGTGTGTGTGTGCAGGTGCATGTGCATGACAGCACATGTTCAGAGCTCAGAGCTCAGAGGATGGATGACTTGTGGGGAGTCAATTCTCGCCTTCCACCATGTGGGCTCAGGCTTAGAGGCAAGTGTCTTTATCTGCTGAGTCATTTTGCTGGCCCACACTGTCCTTACAAGGACGCTGCAGGGGTCTGAGCAACTTGTCTGGAATTAGAAGCCTAGTGAATGATACTTATGAGCTGTTCTGAGAGTCGCTAATATGGATTTCAGGTACGGACTGTTCCTGGTTTGATGTGTTTATGCTAATGGTATGTGGTTTGAGTTTTCTCATGTCTCTTCTTTTGGTTTTAGCGTATCATCTTTTATCTTGCTTTTTGTCTTATAAAGTTGTATTATTATTATCATTATTATCAGTTCACGTATGTAAAACACTTATGAACTTGCATTCCCAGAAAAAGCTATTTCAGTGTACAGAATTCTACAACGTCAATTGGATTGACTGACCCGTGGTTGTGACATTGGAATGCTGTGGCTCCGGAGGCCGAATTATACTGATTTATCTTTAGTCCAATAACAGCTCTGCATTTCCCGCCTCTGTGTCAGACCTAATCTCCTCGTGAAGATAGAGGGTGGGGTGGGGGCTCACCAAGGCTTTTTAAAACAATTCTTTGCATGCATGTGGGCGCACATGCTGCTGCTCACCTGTGGAGGTCAGAGGGCAACCTGTAGGAGTCGGTTCTCCCATTCCACCACTGAACTCAGGGTGTTAGGCATGGCGGCAAGTGCCTGATGTGCGATCCCCCATTGCCAGGTAAATATTTTTGAAATGTACTAACTTCCACCATTTCAGAATGTACTAGAAAGTAGACACTGATTCAAAAGCAAAACAGTCACGTGATAGCATCTGAGGCCTGTAGCCTGCAAGGGATTTCTCTGCTTTGATGTAGCTGAGGTTTCCTCCAAGACTGGCTGATGTATGACTATGTTTATTCTAGTGCTGTCCATCTAGGTACAGCCAGCTGAGGAAAGCACCGGACAGGCAAACGTCTTCCTTTCTTCCACGGAGGCAGTTTTATTGAAAGTTCTACAAATCAAAGCGATAGCCTTTTTGTTGTTGTTTTGCACTTCTTTTCTTTCTTTCTTTCTTTTTTTTTTAAGTTGAAGGTTTGCTGTATCTTTTTACCCCCAAATCAGTTCTACCTTTTTCTTCCCATTGCTATGTTGCTGAAATATCAAAGGGTTGAAATTTACTCTGGAGATATGCCAAGGGACTCCAGAAGGCCACAAAGGAATTGCAACTGAAATACAAGAGCCACACAGAGCTCTCCTGACATCACACCGAGGAAAACATTCTACCTTGTTCCAGTTGCCATCACCTCAGCTGAGACCACAGTGTTTGTGTACTTCCTTCAATGGAGGCTCTTCACTTTGAGGGCAAAGTTAAACGTAAGGTATTTGTGACACTATAGAAGCAGACTCAAGAATTTATCGGTTACAGCACTTTCCAGGTCAAGCACTGTCTGCTCCACTACCTTTTCCTACTCATGTAGAGTGAAGAAGGATGTGGCTCATTTGGGAGAGTACTTCCTTAGCATGCATGAGGCTGGCCTTTGGTTGGATCCCGAGCATAAGGAAACTTATAGAAGTTCAATATCATCCTCACTCACTTAACAAGTTTGAAATCAGCGTAGAAGACATGAGCTCCTGCATAAAAAAAAATTAGTGGTATCATGATAGACTACCATGCAGAAAAACACAAGCGTCCGATATCCAGAATTAAATATGATGAGCACTAGACTAAGCAATCCTACAAAGGCAGCTAGCATCCAAGCCACCTGGCAGATTGCTGCCTGGGTGATTAATTTTAACTGCATACTAGAATGTACCGAGGTGTCATGAGCTCTTGGGCTCCTAGCAGAAAGATTTGTGTGTAGTTTCTTATTGCAGTTTCAATGTTACGCTGAACAATTTCCCCTTAAGACAAATTTTTTGAACTTTAAGTATTTGAGTAAGGATATTGAGCTTTCTAATCTCAAAAGTGCATTGGCATCTCACATGGTTCACAGCGAGTCGAGGCTGGATGCTCCTGGAAGGTACTTCTCTACCGTGTCTTGACAGCAAGCCTTTGATCTTTGGAGTACAAGACCAAATCGAGGCTTGTCATAAAATTATGAATAGCGCTGGGATCAGAGTGTGGGCTTTGGGTTAGACTTGTCTAGAATAGCTTTTCACCTGCAGTGTATCTGTAAAGCAAAGTCTTTGGGATATAAAATTGTTTTAGATACCGTGGAGTAAGATTTTTTCCCCCCTCTAATTCTTTGACCTCAAATTATAGCCTTTCTAACTTTTCTTGATTCTAAAGCTTTCTTTAAAAGCATTTCATTGTGGCCCTCTGGAGATAATTTCCATCCTAACAGCACCATCGGCCTTTCAGGTGACCCATGAAGGTGGTCCACAGCGTGATGAAGTAGTTTCTCATGATCATGTTGGTCCAACTGACTCTGTGAAGTTTAGTGCTGGGATATGTCAGCCATGGTATAACCACGGGGGGTTTATTTGAGAAAATC
This sequence comes from Pachyuromys duprasi, assembly GCA_028658305.1. Lineage (NCBI taxonomy): Eukaryota > Metazoa > Chordata > Mammalia > Rodentia > Muridae > Pachyuromys > Pachyuromys duprasi. The sequence goes on along the minus strand of JAQQSO010005007.1, from coordinate 594 downwards.
ATATTTAAAAACACATTTTTCTGTTAGGGCTAGCAGCAAGCTTCTTTTTAGGTGGAACTGCACAGTTGATGCCTAATGGGACAGAGAGCAAATAAAGGTGTTTTTTATTTTTTATTTTTTCCTAGGAGCAGTCGATGCTCCAGAGCTTGTTGACATGAGGAGTGAGCTAGTTCTGCTGACCCACTCATCTCTCGGGGTTCTATTAGCTGATATGTAGACATGAGCTTGGCCAGGGGACGTTACCTATTCAGTAACTAGGAGAATGGCTGCTATGGAAACAGGCACTCATTTCTATCTAAGTACCTAGCTTTCACTGGGTTACAGAAGGTAACTTGTAGATGTTTTAAGCCCAAACAAATGTAGTTTTGAAAAAATCTTATTTTTATGAGGATTAAGGTTTAAGTTCATTTGATTGTCAAGGTCTTTTTGAAATCTAAACATAATGCTAGCTATGAACAGCTCAGTGAGAACTACCATATGAATGCATTGCTGGAGGTTGTGGGGTACCAGATGAACTGATAATGGACATTAGACTGTGCCTTTGGTGATTGTCTGTTTGGTTGATGTGTTCAATCAAAGACTAGCTACAAAGCA
>JAQQSO010005006.1:0-12355 GCA_028658305.1 Pachyuromys duprasi | reverse complement strand
GAGGAAATCATGAAATTCGCAGGCAAATGGTGGGACCTGGAAGCGATCATCCTAAGTGAGGGATCCCAAAAGCAGAAACATATGGTATATACTCACTTATATAGACCTATAGGATAGGCAGATCATGCTGAAATCTACACACCTAGGGAAGATATACAAGAAGGAGGACCCCAGGTTGGTATGATCAATGCTCGTTTAGATGAACAATTGGGATGGATATTGAATGGAGGAGAAAACAAGCAACAGGACAGGAGCATACCAAAGAGGGCCTCTGAAAGAATCAATATAGCAATGTATCAAAGCAGTATTGTTTGTGGCCAGGATGATAGTCAAGACTAGGACATATTCTAACTTGACTGTATTTACCATTAGACAACAGTGTTCTGATTATGTGTTTGTCTTTCCTCCACATACACAATTCAGCGCTCAGTGTTATCTCTGGATATCCATCACTGAGGTTGTCAAGTACTTGTGTGTAAAGGTGATAAAGCAATCCTGAGCAAAAAGAAATTTCCTGCAGAGATCTGTAACTTAATAAATAAGGAGAGAAGTTTCAGGGGGAAATCTATCTCACAGATTAAAATCAAGAGGAAAAGGAATTTCTGTTAAGGGAGAGGGAACTGGAGACCAACCACTAGCAAGATAAATGATAGGACAGCAATCAGTGAGGTGTGAGTCTTTCCCTGAGGCACAGTCAGCAGAATGTGGTGCTTGCATAGAAAGGCCTGGGCACCTGCAGATGGCTCCATCCAGGACAGTGAGAAAGCAGTCTTAGAAAAAAGCTCGCAATTCTTGAACGTTTGCTAAATTCCAGACCCCTACATAAGCTTATTCATTTAAGGTATTTGAGGTACTGGGGCTTATCTCTAAGGACTCATACTCTGCATGTAAGTGCTAAAAGACTTAGCAACAATCTAGCCCATTTGTTTGCTATACGTTAGTTAGCTTTATTTGTTTATTAGACAGGGTCTTGCTATCTAACCCAGGCTGTCTTTGAACTTGTGATTCTCCCGCCTCAGCCTCCTAAGTGCTGGGATTGCAAGTCTATACCACAGTGCCCAACCTAATTCACTTAATCTTCCTCATAGTATCTCTCATCATGCAGCTACCATTATTTTTCAAATTTATTTTTATATTAATCACAGGTTATGTACTTTGTATCCCAGGCATAGCCCCCTCCCTTATTCCCTCCCACTCTCCCCATCCCTCCTTCATCTCATCCCTGTCATTTTCCAAGTCCACTGATAGGGAAGGACCTCCTACCCTTCCATCTGACCCTAGCTTATCAGGTCTCTTCAGGAATGGCTGCAATGTCCTCTTCTGTGGTCTAGCAAGGCTGCTCCTCCCTCAGGGGGCGGGGAGGTCGAAGAGCGAGCCATTGAGTTCATGTCCAAAATAGTCCCTGTTCCCCTTACTAGGGTACCCAGTTGGATACTGAGCTACCATGGGCCACATCCAAGCAGGGGTTCTAGGTTATGTCCATACATGGTCCTTGGTTAGAGAAACAGGCTCATAAAAGACCCCTGTGCCCTGATATATTTGGTCTTTGTGGAGATCTTGTCCTCTCCAAGTCTTACTAACTCCTCTTTCTTTCATATGATTCCCTACACTCTGCCGAAGGTTTGATTGTGAGTCTTCATATCTACTTTGATACATTGCTAGGTAGAGTCTTTCCGAGGCCCTCTGTGGAAGGCTCCTGTCCTGTTGCTTGTTTTCTCCTATATTCAATGTCCATCCCATTTGTCTATCTAAGTGAAGATTATCTTAACCCCAGGTCCTCTTTCTTGTTTATCTTCTTTAGGTGTATAGATTTCAGTATGTTTATCCTATCTTATAGGTCTATATAAGTGAGTATATACTATGTGTGTCTTTCTGCTTTGGGGATACCTCATTCAGGATGATCTTTTCTAGTTCCCATCATTTGCCTGCAAATTTCATGCTTTCCTCCTTTTTAATTGCTGAGTAGTATTCCATTGTATAAAAGTCCCATAATTTCTGTATCTATTCTTCAACTGAGGGACATCTGGGATGTTTCTAGGTTCTGGTTATTACAAATAAAGCTGCTACGAACATGGTTGAGCAAATGTCCTTGTTGTGTACTTGAGCATCTTTTGGATATATGCCTAACAGTGGTATAGCTAGATCTTGAGGAATCACTATTCCTAATTGTCTAAGAAAGCACCAAATTGATTTCCAGAGTGGTTGTACCAGTTTACATTTCCACCAGCAATGGAGGAGAGTTCCCCTTTCTCCACAACCTCTCCAGCATGTGCTGTCACTTGAGTTTTTGATCTTAGCCATTCTGATTGGTATAAGGTAAAATCTCAGGGTCGTTTTGATTTGCATCTCCCTGATGGCTAAGGATGTTGAGCATTTAAGTGTTTTTCTGCCATTCTACAATCCTCTACAGAGAGTTCTCTGTTTAGTTCCCTACCCCATTCTTTAATTTGGATTACTTGATTTGTTGCTTTTTAACTTCACAAAAGAACAGCCTACAGACTGGGAAAGGATCTTCACCAACCCTACATCTGACAGAGGGCTAATATCCAGTATATATAAAGAACTGAAGAAGTTAAAAAGCAGCTACCATTATTATCTCTGGAAAAGAAAGCAACACGGTTATGATTGCATCATTAGGGAGTGACCACGAGTTAAACCCAGACAGTTGGTTGGAAGCATACTGTTTGTTAATTCTAAAGAGAAAAAGAAAACTTTATTAGTATATATTTCACATAATGGATACTATTTTTAAATATAATAATTCTTTGTATATTTTTGAAGTTGTGTGATCATTCCTATTATGACATTTAGAACACTGTCATCACTTCAGAAGAAACCCTATATCCATTTTCTTTACTCCCCATTCCTCTTGGCTCCCTAACCCTAGGAACCACTAAGCTACCTCTGAATGTGTTTAGCTCTTTGGAGCCTTTTGATAGAATGGAACCGTGCAATACATGGTCCTTTGTAGTTGATGGGTTGTATATCAGTAAACCATTTCTTATATAACATTCCATTGTGTGAGTACACCACATTTCATGTATCCATTTACTGGCTGAAAACACATTTATGTTGCTTCAGGTTTATATTTTTATGAACCTGCTGGAGAGATGGCTCAGCTGTTAAAAGCTAGTCTCACATCCCAAATTGAATCTTATGAACATATGAACATCATTAATTGTGTGGACATGTGTTTTCGTCCCTTTTGGGTTTGTACCGAGCCGTGGAATTGCTATGTCATTAGGTAAGTCGATGTTTAATATATTGAGGAATGGTTACGTTTAATCATGGCACCTTCTGGTATCTGGCAAAGGATATTTCTTGGAAGATATGATTATACAGTCATCACCATGGAAATATGCTCAGGCTATTAATGAATGCCTCTCGCATTCTAGAATCTTTATGGTTTTATTATTCTAGCTTAATGTACTCTTCCTACATCATAAAATGGAACATGAATAACTGTAAGCTTCAGTGAAAAAAATATCATTGAATATATACCAAGTACCAAGAGTATTTATGAGATATGCTGGGGATTCAGAGAAAAAAAACAACAACAACAAACAACAGACAAAACAAAACGGCAACAAACCTTTTTGCTTCCACCTTGTCTTCTAACAAGAGCCACTAGCATGGGCTAGATAGGAGGAATTCAATCAGACATTTAAAAGCCTTGAAATGGACCTTGAAAAAAATCTGAAGAGATGCACGGAGAAGCAAACAGTTGAGGAGACAGTCAAAGTGAAATACATAGCATCCTGAGACCTCATGAATGGTGGGAATGAGAACTTTTTGAGGTCAGATGACTCTTCCTTGGGCAGGTGATATTTTAATAGAGTGATGATGGAGAACAAGTTGGGCTTATCTCTCCATCTGATTGGCATTTTTTTCTACCTTGTCTGTGTCAGCTTCAGCAGGACTTGAAATGGGTGATGGGAAGGCTGGGCTGGACACCAGGAAGGTCCAAACAGCGGAAATTTCTCATTTGCAGAGCACTGCTGGCTCATAGATCCTCCTGGGTTATTTTCATAGAAACTAAAAGTCAAATCAACCAGCCACAGGCTTGTGGGAAGAGCTAATATTATGAGAAGTGCTGTGATCCTGGAGGGTTTGTGCAGACATGCTGAGAGAGGCAGAAAATACATCCGAAGGCCAAAAGGTCAAGTGAATCACCCTTATTGAATGTTATTCATGGAGATGGACACAAGGCTATGGCTGCTGCTGGTGGGACTTCCACACATCTTCAGGTCTCTGATTGTGAAGAAAGACTAGTAGAAGACGGACTAAAGGACACCTGGATTCCTAAATCTCAGCTCTGGCTATTCGTACGTCTTCTGCTTAGTGTTGGTGAGTGCAGAGCAGTGCATCTTGGTAGGAATTCAACTTTATCTTTTTGTAATTCTATTGGATAACCTGGAAGTTTAATTAGCTTTCCAACCAAATTTCATCACATATATCTTTACCTTGTCTAGGTGTTACTGTGACTTCAAAGAACACACTTTCTGATTCTGAAATAATGAGGTACTGCTGACATTTTTTCTCTAGGTTCGGGTTGTAATTGTGATAACAAAGTTATAATAACTAATGTTGCTTTAGGGTAAACATTATTTCTGCTCTGATCAATTCAGGTTATATATAAAATAAAAAAGGGAAGAAGAGAAAATGAATGGAAGGAGTTGAGGGGGAAGAGAACCTTTTCTTGAGAAATAACACTTGAATGAAGATATGGAGATAAGAAGTGGTTACAAGTGAAATGCAAAAGAGAAGGGTGTAACAGGCATATAAAATAGATTGTGCCAAGGCCTGGACATAGGAAGGAACCTTACATATGATGACACTGAAGAAGAAAGAAAATACAGGGAGAAGAACATATGCTGGGAATCAGAGGGGGCACTGTCTGGAGAATCAAAAGCCTTATAGGCTAAGTTAATATGTTTGCTTTAAAATTGTTAAACATAAGGGAAGTAAAAGAATTAAAAATGGAAGCTCAGGTGTGGAGGGGTTTGAACTCATTGGCACAGGAAACAACTTCCCAAACAGAACACCAACAGCACAAGCTCTAAGATCAACAATCAATAAATGGGACCTCATGAAACTGAAAAGATTCTGTAAAGCAAAGAACACTGTCAGCAAAACAAAATGACAGCCTACAGGTTGGGAAAGTATCTCCACCAATCCTAAATCTGACAGAGGGCTAATATACAGAATATATAAAGAACTCAAGAAGTTAAAAAGCAACAAATCAAGTAATCCAATTTTTAAAATGGGGTATAGAGCTAAACAGAGAATTCTCAGTAGAGGAATATCAAATGGCAGAGAAACACTTAAAGAAATTCTCAACATCCTTAGCTATCAGGGAAATGTAAATCAAAACAACCCTGACATTTCACCTCACACCCATCAGAATGGTTAAAATCAAAGCCTCAAGTGACAACACATGCTGGAGAAGATGTGGAGAAAAGGGAACTCTTCTTCATTGCTGGTGGGAATGTAAACTTGTACAGCCACTTTGGAAATCAATCTGGCACTTTCTCAGACAATTAGGAATAGTGCTTCCTCAAGATCCAGCTATACCACTCCTAGGCATATATCCAAAAGATACTCAAGTACACAACAAGGACATTTGCTCAGCCATGTTCACAGCAGCTTCATTTGTAATAATCAAAATCTGGATGTCCCTCAGTTGAGGAATGGATACAGAAATTGTGGTACATTTACAGAATGGAACACTACTCAGCAATTAAAAACAAGGAAATCATGAAATTTTCAGGCAAATGGTGGGAACTAGAAAAGATCATCCTGAATGAGGTATCTTAGAAGCAGAAAGATACACATGGTGTATACTCACTTATAAGTGTATGTTAGATGTATAATATAGGATAATCATACTAAAATCTGTACACCTAAAGAAGCTAAGCAAGAAGGAGGACCCTGGGTAAGAGGATCAATCCTCATTCAGAAAGGCAAATGGGGTGACATTGGAAGAGGGAGAAAACAGGGAACAGGACAGGAGCCTACCACATAGGGCCTCTGAAAGACTCTACCCATCAGGGTGTTGAAGCAGATTCTGAGACTCATAGCCAAACTTTGGGCAGTGTGCAAGGAATCTTTTGAAAGAAGGGGGAGATAGAAAGACCTGGAGGGGACAGGACCTCCACAAGGAGAAAAAAAAATCTGGGCACAGGGATCTTTTCTGAGACTGATACTCCAACCAAGGACCATTCATGGAGATAACCTAGAACCCCTCCCCAGATGTAGTCCATGGCAGCTCAGTGTCCAAGCGGGTTTCCTAATAATGGGAACAGAGACTGTCAGTGGCCTGCTCTTTGATCTCCTCCCCCTCAGGGGGGTTCAACCTTACCAGGTACAGAGGAAAACAATGCAGCCACTCCTGATGAGACCTGATAGACTAGGAAGAGAAGGGGGATCTCCCTTATCAGTGGTCTGAGGGAGGGGCATGGGTGGAGAAGAGGGAGGGAGGGTGGGATTGGGAAGGAATGAGGGAGGGGGCTACAGTTGGAATACAAAGTGAATAAACTGTAATTGATTAAAAATAAATTTTTAAAAATCAAAAACTAAAACTATAAATATTCTTAATAAAATATTAAGAAGTGAAAAAAAAAGAAGCTCAGATATTTGTATGCCAGGCATTAATACAGCATTATTAATGCCAGTCGAAAGGAGAGAACAATCAAATGTCCATCGGCAAATGATGGGATCGAAAAATGTGGTATATTTATCTGATTCTATATTACTCAGTAATAAAAAAAATGATTGGGCGACACATATAATAACAAAAATGAACCTTGAAAACACGGTAACTAAAGAGACCAGAATAAAAAATTTAAATATCTTATTAGTCTATTGACATGAAATAGCTATAGGAGATAATTCCTAGAGAGGAATTATCATTAGATTAGAGATTACAGGAGCTGGGAAGGAAAAGAAAATTAAAATGGATACAGAGCTTTGTCTGGTGGTAAAAAAAAAAAAAAAGTTTTGGAACTAGTGGTGATGACGACACAGCACAAATGTACATAATGCCACTGAGTGGGACACTTAAATTAAAAGGCAATTTCTCTCCCCCCTCCCTTCTCTCCCTCTCTCTCTCCACAGATTACATCTTTATAAGAATAAGAAAAGCCACCAACATAGTTAAGACATGGGTACAGAGTATGGCATAATTTAACTAGGGTTTTGCAAAGACCACTTTAGTTGTGGTATCAATTAAAGAAGGTTGGATAAAACCTATGTTGGACATGAGAACGCAAATAAGACTGCTGGACAAATGGACAAAAGCAGACAGATCTGAGCCATCCAACATTTGCACCTCAGATTGGTATAAGAAGATGGAATGTCACAGGGTGTTGTTTGACAGGGTATTCTGGAACAGATTCCGATCTGGATAGGAAAGAGTTTGTGTCATGTGATGTCCAGAAAATGAAGTAGATGCTTGCCACAAGGGGCCAGAGCTCAAGGAAAGGTATGCAATAGAAGCCTAAATCAAAGACTCAAACTTCTCTTTTATAAAACTGTGATCTTGTTGAAGCTGCCGGACTTGCTTGTCTAGACAAGTTAGGGAGAGAATACAGGAATGTAGGTAATAACGTGACAAAATGTGTGGCATCAGTGGTAATTTTTTATGGACCTACAATGTGTAATTTTGTGAAGACGTAAAAAAAGAGAGAGAGACAAATGCAGCCAAGATTTCCAGGGCATGTGACTTGAAGGAACAAGACTAGAGCCAGACTGGCAAAAATTGGTGTGTCACACAGCCGGAGACAGGGTACGATTGATTACGCCAGGCAGGAGGTGGAAAAGCTATACTGATAATTGGAGACTTAAAAAGCTCAGAAAACATAGAGCTAAAGAAGGCGGGTGGGGTAACAATGCTCTAGCATGATTGTACAGCACCACCTCAGGGCGTTCTCAACCATCACTTCAAGTTCACAGAAGGCTGGTCTGTGACCCTCACTCCTGAAGCAGCCTGGATGCACAACAGGACTCCAGCACCCCTGATGAATCTCGATTCTGAGAGCCAGCCACCATGGCCAACTTGGGCTAACAATGCCTTCACTCTGCAGAGCACTTGTGCTGTTCTCTGTGGGTGGGACCACCTGGCCTCTGAAAGGAGCCATTAAAGACCCGGAGCCAGCCGTGATCCCCGCAGAGCTGGCTAATGGAAATGGAGAGTGTTCAAAGGGGAGCACCTCCTGGAGTGCACGAGCTCTGTGGATCCCTTTCAGGCACAGGATGAGTCATCATCATCATCATCCATTCCTCCTGCTGAGTCAGGCTCAGATTATACTCCAGATCACTATGGGAACCTGGCAGAAATCAATGTCTGGCTCTTTGTATCAGGCTTAGCTTCTCTCAGTCACATCTATTCTTCAATGATGGCTCTTGTGGTGGAAGAAAATGCATCAAAAGGAAGGAAGCAAGGAAGGAAGGGAGGGAAAGAGGAAGGGAGGGAGGGAGGGAGGGAGGAAGGTAGAAAGGGGGCAAGCAGTCTCCTGTTGAAGACAATGTGAAATTTATGCCACTTGTACTCTTCTTGAGGCAATTTAACAGTGCAGTAACTTGTCCTTAGAATTGACATCATAATCCTATGCCAAGGAAGTAGACATACTTTAAATGCAGTTTATACACAGCCATTCATTATGGAATGATATAAACTAGTAACAATTTGGAAAAAAATAAGAGAATGGTCACATGAATTATGTTATCACTGTGTATTATCATATCACTGACTCATCGAAAGCATTTTGTATTAATTATTTATTAATGCTTAATGTTAGATATTGTGATATGAAGAAATAAAACCCACAGAGAAAAGAGTATAGAGGGCATAATCAATCCATTTGTTAATGCAAAATAAATACTACGATCTTTATGGCATGCAGGATAGTAGGTGATCTTAAATTTCTTGCTATATGTGACAAATTTTCTGACAAGAATATATAGTTATTTTGTCACTGTGAATAATTACATGTATAATTAGAGAGAATAGAAAGCAAAACAAAACCAGAAGGGCAAATTGTAAATTATGATCAAATTGTTTACTGATATGCTAATTCAGATTACATTCGTCTCTGCCTGCCCACCCAATCCTTGCCTTTTTCCTCCCCAAAGTCATCCCCCGCTAATGGACATTAAGTACATGGAAGCATCTTGTACATTTGCCATGAGGCAAGCTGGCTGGAATGGTCAGAAACAAACCGTCTTTCCTCATGAGTGTCCAACTGTTCTGAACATGGCCCCTGTCCTATCGGGCCTACTATGACAAAGTGTGAGGCCAACCGAGGGCAGCAAAGACTGACAGCTGGTGCTCTGGGCGAGGTCAGCCTTGCTGAGTGGCTAGGCAACATGAAGAGGTAACAGGAAACAGATGGCCGGCCCAGTCCCCTCTTTGGCTAGCCTGTGAGGGCCATCTGGAGAAAAGGAAATTGGTCCGCCGCCTGGAAAGGAAGGTGCTGAGAGGAAGCCCAGTCCTCACATGGTGAAGTATGCAGTGCCTGGGGAGAAACTGAGGAAGACCTTCACGAGTTAACGAAAAACAAAGCCAAACATCACAGCACACAGAGTACCGTTCCTGGAGGAGACAGTGTTCCGGGGCCAGGAAGCCACAGAATTTCAAACTCCCTGTGACTTACATTGCGGTGAACTCTGCCCAGAGAATTCTTTGGTCAGGACTTTAGACTGAAGTCAATATCTTTCATCCTGTTTCTGCATCTGAGTTTCTACAGCCACATTCCATGCCTCTGAGTCCACAGTCAGTTCTGCAGTGATGTTCTGTCTGCTTATTCCATGTCTCTTTTTTCCTTTTGTAACTAAAATTCTGGTCTGTCCAAACGGAGGTTATAAACCCCAGTTCCTTCTCTGCAACAGGGAGTCTTGGTCCTGAGAGTTAAAATTTCAGCTAAAGGTGTTCTTACGTGAAGGCAAAGGCGAAGAGAAAAGGAAAAATAAGATAAGAAACCTCTGCCCCTTCTGAACGTTGTCTGCATCCTCTATGTTTTCCTGCAGCAGAAGAGACTGAGAATCTATGGGCTAGATTGAATGTATAGGCTAGATTCTATAGACTGATTGCGAGAAGGAGAGACATTTTCTTCAGTGGTGTAGCCATGGTAAGATTTCCACACTCCTAAAATAGCAGTCACATCCACAACCTGTAAATAATGAAGTTCATTGGGTCATCGAGAAAAGAGGAAGAGGATTAGTAGGAATAGAAGTTGGGATAAGAAATGGAAAAGGACGGTGAAAATGATCAGAATTCATTACATGCATTATGACTATGTTATAAATGGAAGCCACTGGTATCTAGTAATATATAATTAATACATGCCGGTAACATAAACAATGAGCTGGGATTATCACTCAATGGTAGAGGGCTTGTCTAGTATGTGTGAGGCCCAACACTGAAAACAAAAACATAAGAATGAGAGCCATGTATTAAGGGTAGTAAGACAAAAAGTTGGAGTGCTGATGACTCTGGGTGCTGATGACTGTCGGCTTACCATATCTTCCTGAACTTCCTATGCCTTAGCTATCTTTAATGTAAGAAAATTTTAAATGTGCCCCTGATATAAGATTCCAATACCTTTTTCCTGTACCATGTACTCAAACCAAATCCTAATGACATAGAAGGCATGAGACTTGGAAGGCATGTTGTGGCTGAAGCATGATGAAAGTGCCATGATCGCTAGGCTGGAATTGGTAAAGAGTATACTAAGAATAAATAAACATAGATATTATGTAAACAGACTCATGATTGATTTACTTAGAGACTTGAATGTCTTTACCGTAAAGAACACAATTTTTTAAAAGTCATATGGAGAGGTGAATTGTTTAAAAAAATATACTAATGGCTCAAACATAAAGAACATCTGGCTGCAACTTTGGAAATCAATCTGGCAGTTTCTCAGAAAACTGGGAATAGTTCTACCTCATGACCCAGCTATACTACTCCTGGGCATATACCCAAAATATACTTCAAAGAACATTTGCTCAAGCATGTTTGTTGCCACATCGTAATAGCCAGAACTGGAAACAACCCAGATGTCTGTCAACTGAAGAATGGATAAAGAAACTGTGGTACATCTACACAATGGAACACTACTCATCTATTTAAAATAAGGACACTGGGGGCTGGAGAAATGGCTCAGCTGTTAAGAGCACTGGCTGCTCTTCCAGAGGTCCTGAGTTCAATTCCCAGCAACCACATGGTGGCTCACAACCATCTATGAGATCTGGTGCCCTCTTCTGGCTTGCATGTGTAAATGCAGACAAAACATGGTATACATGATAAATAAATAAATCTAAAAACAAACAAACAAGGACATCATGAAATTTGCAGGCAAAGGATGGAACTTGAAAATGTCATCCTGAGTGAGATAACCCAGACCCAGAAGGACACACATGGTATGTACTCACTCATAAGTGGACAGTAGCCATATAGTACAGGATAAGCTAGCTAAAACCCACAGACCCAAAGAAGCTGAGTAACAAGAAGGGCTCAAGGGAGGATGCTGAAATCCCACTCAGAAATGGGAATAGCATAGACATTGGAGGTGGACAAACTGTGAGAACTGGAGGGGAAAGGGGATAGAGAGGGGAAGCAGGGAGGAATCAGATGTGGGGCAAAAGCTGGGAGAGAGACGGGAAATTGGTATTGGGCCATATATCTGGGACAAGCTGGAGATGTGGGAGAGGGCCTGGTAAGATATGGGGATGACCCTAGCTGAGACTCCTAGCAGCAGGGGATACTGAGACTGAAGTGGCCACATTCTGTAGCCAGGCAGAACTTCCAGGGGAGGGAGGGACGCACCAACCCACCCACAAAACCCTCAACCCAAAATTTGTCCTGCCGACAATATGTGCAGGGGATAAAAGATGGAACAGAGGTTGAGGGAATGGCCAACCAATTACTGGGAGAGACCCATGGGAGAGACCCAGCCCTTGACACTATTAAGGGTACTCTGCTATCCTTGCAGACAGTAATCTAGCATAACTGTCATCCGAGAGGCTTCATCTAGCAAATAATGGAAACAGATGCAGAGATCCATAGCCAAATAGGTGGAACTCAGGGGGTTAGAGGAAAGATTGAGGGAATTGGAGGGGTCAAGGACACCATAAGAAGACCTACATAGTAAACTAACCTGGGCCCATGAAGACTTATAGAAACTTAATGACCAACCAAAGAAGATGCATGGACTGGTCCTAGCCCCCCTACACATATGAAGCTGATGGGCTGCTTGGTCCTCAACAGACCACGGACTCTGTTGGACTCTGCTGCCTCCCTCTGGATCCCATTTCCCTAGCTGGGCTGCCCTGCCTTGCCTCAGTGAAAGAGGAA